>JAKCPI010011961.1:0-19860 GCA_023213315.1 Euborellia annulipes | reverse complement strand
ATATCCCTTTTTTTAATAGGGATATCTATTGCATTTTATAAAAAAAAGACACTTGGATAATCGGGATTTCATATCTTTACAGGATTTATTAGTATATATGAAAGAAAAATTCTCAATTGAATTAGCAATTTGATCTTTTTGCAAAAGAAAACAGATTCAAATATTAATTTATAATAATGAATACTATTATAATTGCTCCGGATAAAATCGGGTAATCTATGCTCTCAGAATTTTAGTTTCCAAGTTGAAAATTTTCAAGCAAGATCAAAATTTATTATTTTCATCGAACATTTAATTTACAATACGAAATTTTTCAATTCTTCTAATATCTATATTTCTTTCCCACTCACAATCAGATCAAAAATTAAATATCTAGACTTGCACATTCGCTATTTCAGGCGTTCATATGTTAGCAAATGTTGACAATTGGAATAAACAGTCCTTTGTGAGAAAATGCGCGACGCTGACTACTTAAACTTTAAAAAAAATACAAGTAGGAAGTAAAAAATATCATTGAATTGTTTCTACCTTTCTAATTTGTTAGTTTAAATTACTTTCACCTTTACTTTCTCTTATATTCTTGACTAATATCTAGAAAACATTTTCTCTCTCTTCATCTCTTCCAACCTCCTCCCGTTTTGGAAATTATTTTTTACTTTATTTTACCTATATGTATATGTTAATATATTAATTATTACATATAGGTAAAGTATTGGATTCACGTTAAAAATTCGATGTCGAAATTTTGAGGTCCCCTAATCCAAAAAAGCTGTTTTCGGAATATTCTCTCTAGAATCTTTGACTAAAGCGAGCATTGCGACTAATATTTTAGACAACAAAATAATAGTGACTTTTTTGCTTTTATTTTTTTTATTTAAGACATCTAAGGCCATATTTTTATAAATTAATTGATATCCAATGTAATTTAATAAAATTTTCATTGCTTGGAACAAGAACCTTGGCACAAGTGCCTTTTAAATTTTATTTCCAAGTGTTACACACACTGGAAAGTCCAGGGCAAGACCACCTAAAGCGGTCATTGCAACTAGTAGTTAAAATATATTTGACAAAAAAAAAATAATAGAGAAGGAATTGAGTAATTTTAAATATTTTCATATATACTTTTAACTCCCAAATGAAGCTTTAAGTCTTTACAAGACCTCTGTAAAAATAAGGAACCAATTAAAAAAAAAAATTAATTCATCTTTTACATAACATATTCATATAGCTTCCAAAAATTGCTTAGAATTATTGAATATTTATTCTTTGTAAAAAAAAAAATAATAATAAAAAAAAAAAAAAAATTTAAGGCCTAAGGGAAGAATAAAAAATTTATATATTGCAGGGATTTATTTTAGTTTTTAGGGTTAAAATAGAGATTTAAAATATATAAGAAAACTATTTTTGTACCTCCCTTCACACAACTCTTTCACACTCAACGCATAAACCCACTTACATACATCAGGGGCGTATATAGAAATTTTTTTCGGGGGGGGGGGGGGCCCGAACTCAAAAATTTTTTTGACTAAACTATAATCAATTTTTCCGCATAGTGGCAAAATTTTCCCTGGCATAAAAATCATTTTACCTTTTTTTTACGAATCTTTTTTTTCCGCAGAGTGGCAAAATTTTCCCCCCTGCCATGAAATTTTTTTTTACCATTTTTTAGGAAGCCGAAATTTAATTTCGGGGGAGGGGGGCCTTTTTTGTCCCCCTTATATACCCCTTGTTCTCTTTATATCCCTATATATGTATATAGATTTGGAAAATTTCGGGGGTGGAGCCCGGGCCTCCTCCCCTCCTTATATACGCCCCTGACATACATATACACACATATACACCTTGCACAACACATCTCTCTCGCATGGTAGATAGGAAATGAAAAAAAATATTAAACTCAGGCCTCTAGAGAGAGATCATTGTTACAAATTTGTCTTCCTTTATAACATTTATAAAACAAAATTTAAATTGATAAAAAAAAAGGAAGAAATTAAATGAAGAGTGGACGATGAAAGATTATATAAAAAAATATTTCAAACCACAAAACATGACTTAATCTAAATCTTGAATATTTTTCTAAAATATTCAAAAGAGTTAATATAAATTTTTATATTCGGTTGCTTCACTTCTATGGGAGTAACGAGGGGGAGGCCGCTGATCCCTTTATTAACTTGAAATTAAAATAAAAAATATAAATAAAAAAACTGCCATCTACTGCTTCTAATTAAATCACATGGTCAATTATTTTTTACATGTAAACAGTAATACCTCGCATAATTGGTTTTTGATTAGTCTCGTTTCACCAGTTTGAAATTTTCTAAAAAAAAAAAAAAAAAAATTCTTTAAAAAAATGTCTTGCAATTTTTTGAAATAAAAAATGAATTATGAAAAAAATGTTTAGAATAAATAGTCTGATTAATAGATGAAACCGATTAGCCGAACTTTGTGAGGTACAAGGGCGGATACAAGGGGGGGGGGGGGGGGTAAAGGGGGGGTAATTACCCTCCCCGAGATTTGAAAAAAATACTTTTTCTTTCGCAAAAAAATTTATTTTGAATGTAAATTTTTAAAAATTAATACTTAAAAATTTGATTTGTATTTATATTCTGGCAAACAAGTACAGAATGCGCCTTTGAATTACCGAAATTAGGAAAAAATTGTGTGTTGTGCGACCAGTCACACCAGATTACCCCCCTCCCCCCGAGAAACACCTCTGGATCCGCCCTTGGTGAGGTATTACTGTATTAAAAAACAAATATATATATTTTTACTGTATTAAAAAAAATATATATATTTTTCGGAATGACATTTCAACTAAAAAAAATTTTTATTAATTCGAATTTTGCAAAATTTTGTCTTAACTAATTAAATTCCCTAATAAATAAAAAAAAAAAAAAACTAATTAAATAAATCACATTATGCAATAAACTCTATCTATTGACTATGTGACATTTTTAGCAGTGAAAAAAATAAATTAAAAACGCACCATAAGTAAAAATAACTAATTCAATAAAATTTTTGTAAAGTCTCCCTCTTTAGAAAAAATTTTAAAAATGTAAATAATAAAAAATAATAGAGGAGGTCCGAACAGAAGACTAAAAAAAAAATCATTTCAAAAGCCTACTAATAAAAAAATTTTATTTCAGATTAAAAATTTCAAATCTTTCATGTCAGTCATGTAGACTGACATCTTTTTCAGTAACAAATTTTGGAAGTTTATTCTAAAAATCTCACTGCGTAAAATTATTTCTTCTTTAGGCTGGCTGATCTGTTTCATGATTTATATTAGATAGGCTTTCTTATTTCTGTTCACCTCAATCTCTTTATTTATCATATAAATACTTAATATAATCGCAATAAATGAATAAAAAAAAAAATCTCCTCTGAGGCCTGATCTAACCAATGACTGATAGTTAATTGAAATTTTTATAACTTAAAAAAAAAAAAATTTTATTAGATTTTACTAAATGAACTTTGATCAATTTTTTTTGAATGGATATTAAGAATTTGTGATGATGTTATTTTTTTACGATGATGGTTTTTTTTTTTTAATATTTGATTAAATTAAAGTTCAATTTTTTTGGGTAAAAAAATTTTTTTATAAAAAAAAAAAAAAAAAAAGCACAAACATGTAAATGAACTCTGATAATATAATAATAATAATAATATTAATGTAAAATAATGTAAATAATTAATTGTGAAATCAGGGAAATAATAAATTCAGTAGAATTGATTTTGTACTGATTTTTGCTTTTTTTTTTAAATGCCCTTAGATTTATTCGAATTAACACTCAGGGGCTCACATCTAGTGAGTACGTGGATGGCAACCACGAGTTACCCGAGCTAAGACTGATAATTTTTCTAACCCATTTGTCAGTCTTTCCTTCCTTTACTATTATTATTTGAAATTCCTATCGGGATCCTGTTTATTTTTCCGAAGTGCTTACGTCCATCAAGACACACACCTCAACCCAACCGGCACCCCCGTGAAGTTACATTATTTTCTATCTCTAACTCCTCCTGCTTTCATTTCTAGCTAACTAGCTAATCCTTATTTCCAACCTCTTCTATGGGGGATATCTTAAATAGCCGAGGGATTCCCTCAACACCGGCGTGTAGCCTACTTTCCCTCTATCCAATCCTCCCCTATTAATGTCTTCAATCAGGCCCGGCCTAAGGCGTGTGCGGCGGCATAAGTGCGGTTTTCTGGGGGGGGCACCGAAAAGGAAAAATAATAAAAACCTTACCTAAGTGTGACATAACAATTCCAAGTTGATTTTATAAAATTTTTTTGGAAAAAAAAAAATTTAAATTTGTAAAACTTTTGTTTGTTTAACAAATAAAATGTTGCTTGAGAGAACAAAAGATATACGCTTCAGTACATCTTCAACGTTCATCCTTGCACACACAGCATTTTGCTCTCAGGCCGGCCCTGTCTTCAATCAAGAGAGAAATAAATTAAGAAATACAACGAACGACTGGAGAAATATACTTACTTAATCGAGGCATTATAAGAATTATTAACTCTAAAACCACCGTGAATCAAGCAACCATAAGAAGAAAAAAAAATTGTGAGAAGTTTATTTTTTGCCCAATATATTTTATTTGCCTCTGACCAGTGGCGCAACCAGGGGGGTTGACTCTCCCCAGGGAAGAAAAAAATTCAAATTGCTATATACTGTATTATGTTTATTACAAATATAAAATAAAAAGTAAAAATAGCAGCTTGTCTTTTTATGTGAAAAAAAGTTTCTTAATAAAAGTATCAAACCCCTCCTCCCCTAGAGCAAATTCTGGTTGTGCCACTGCCTCTGAAGCCAAAATATAAGCTGTTAATTCTCCTATCCCGAGGGATGTGTGAGAACACCATGATGTTGACTATTCCGTTAATAAAGTAGAGGCTCTAATCAAATAAAGGAAGATAAAATGATTACTGGCTCGCTCAAGGGCCCACACCTTGTGGGTACGTGGATGGCGACCACGAGCTGCCCGAGCTGGGACAGGCAGTATTTCTGTTCTTTGTATGTCTGTCCCATCCTTTTTTCATCAGAAGTCAGACCGTGCGACGAACCGGCCTGTTCTATCCTTCTCGTTCGCAAAAACACATGATAGGGTTAGAAGGAAAAAGTGAGGTCCGCCGACCCCGCATCGTGGGAATAAGGCGAGGGCAGAAGAAGAAAATGATTACTGGCGAATAGTGGTATGTAAATAATTTTTAAAAAATAATCAGTTCTTTTATGCATGCCAGTGGCGTATTCAGGGGGGGGGGGCCCAGGGGGGGCCGGGCCCCCCCCCCCAAAGCCTTCTCCAATACAAAAAAAATACCTATTGTTTTCCCTAATGTTTTTTTTTTTTTTTTTTAATAATTATTTTATTAACTCTCCTAAATTCTAAAATCTAAATATTATATTATAAATAATTGAAAAAATCTCTAATATTTACGAATTTTGTATTAAAATTATTTTTTATTTCAAGAAAAAAAATTTTTTTTATTTGTTTTTTATTTATAATTATTATATTATCTAAAAAAAAATTCTCCACTTTAAGTTTCTTGGAAAAGAGGGGGGGGGGTTCAAAAATTTTTGGGCCCCCCCAAGCAGAAATCCTGGCTACGCTACTGATGCATGCATATTAATTTCTCTTAGTTACAGAGATGAATTCAATTAAAATTTATACAAGGATAGGAAAATAAAACTTTCTAGGATATTCTGTTCAATATCACTGAGCACTTTGCTGAGTTCCTGTAGAAAGTTCAAATAGGTAATATTTGTTTGTAGTTGGCCGTAAAGATGATCAATTTAATTATAAGGACCGTCGGCCAAAAAACTTGCCCCCTATGGAATGCTGTTTTGTCATATTGGATGGGAGAAAGTAACGATTTGCAAAACATCTGTTGGTTGTACTGAAGATGATTCTATATCACTGGGGTCGAAACATTTACAAATAAAACGCAAAAGTATTTATTTTTTGGCCGACAGTCCTTATAATTAAATTAATATTTTTTACTTTCTCTTACCTATGTATATATGTAATATATATATAGAGAGAAAGTATTGGATTCATGTCAAAAATTCGATGTCGAGATTTTGATGGATCTTCACGTTTTGAGGTCCCCTGAATCCAAAAAAGTGGTTTTCGCGACATGGTCTGTCTGTGGGTGGGTGGGTGGTGTGTGTGGGTGTGTGTGTGTTCAATTTTAAGCATGAAGGAATTGAGCTAGGAGGCTGAAATTTTATATTTAAGTTAAACACCCCCCGGGACCGGAAAAATAAGCTTTTAATCAAAATCGGCCAAAGTGTACTAGTACTTTACTGATGTACTTTTTCAGTTTTTTTCGATTTTCTCAAAATTTGCTCCAACGATTTTTTTTAAAATTCAAAAATCAATTATTTTTTAGATTCTCTTTAAAATGTATATTCTCATTTTGTGATTGAAATCTTCTGAAGACCACTTTACTCCTGTATTTCATAGGGAAGATATGAGAAATGGTTGCCATGGTAACAAAATATAAATATTTTCCCATACTTATAAATTTTACATCTGAATTCATATGTTCCGTACTGTCGGGAACTAAATATATGTCGACACAAAAAATCTGGTGTGACAAGCACAGAACACAACTTTCGATTACCGAAGGTAAGAGAAAGTTGTGTGCTGTGCGCCAGTCACACCAGATTTTTTATATCTCTTTTATTAATTTGTAGACTCAGAGGAATTTTTTAATAGAGCTAGTCATGGTCTTTTCTTCTTAAAAAGATTCTTACTATTGGGTGAATGCTGTCATCTACAGTAGGCTATGCCTCCACTTTATATTATATTAATTTGCTGTGAAATTCCCTCGATTTTAAACCCTTTTTTCCCAACCATTTTTGATGTGCGGTCCACTTTTTCCGTAAAAAAACCGCTGAGGCCAAGTGTATATATATTGGCTTATATAATTTTTATTTTTTCTTAGACATCCGCGGCCCAGTTCCAATAAGCCCACGGCCCACGGGTTGAGGACTGGTAATTTTGAAAAAATTCAATTTAATCGTTAATTTCGAAAAGTTAAATTGAACATGTCGCTTTTTCAAAATAACCGATTGACTGAATGGAGAAAAATTTATTTTTTAGTTATTAAATTTGCTAAAAAAAAATCCTGATTGAATCATTAATTTTAAATTTTAATTTTTAAAATAAATAGGCCTATTTAAGTGATCTAGGCCAGTGGAATAAATCATATATATATATATATACTTTATTTAAATTTTTATTAAGATAAAAATTTCATAAATCAAACCGCCTGGTTTCGACCGCTCTGCCTCAGGTCCACCCAGCGGCGTAACTAGCCTTTGAGGGCGGAGGGGACGAAGCTCAACTAGGGCGCTGTTTTTTAAGTTGTAATATAATTTAAAAGAAAACTATCAATTTTTTGGACAATCTATGGAAAGAATATGATAAAATCACCGGCCCTGGGCTATATCTTAGATGTCCTAGGGCGCCTATGTCGGTATTTAGGGGCGCCAAAGGCTTGAGGCGCCTGGGGCGGAGGGGGCGAGTGCCCCTCTTCGCCCCCACCTAGTTACGCTACTGGGTCCACCCTCAGTGAGTAGAAGTCTAGAAGAATTTGTGAATGCATTGCATCATATCTAAAAGATGTTATTTTTATTTACATTAAATCTTTAAGATTGTGAGTGCATTCACAAAAATCTCGATATTCTTAATTATTTTTCTTTTTAGACATGATGTAATGTATTCGCAAATTATTCTAGATTTTTTCTCACTGAGGAACTTTACCAGAATATATATACAAATCAATTTTTGAAGTATTATTTTTTTTTAAATTTTATATAAAAAAAAAATATTTTTCTCATATCTCGGGGAGGGGGGGGTAATACCCCCTTTCCTCCCACCCCTTGTATCCGCAGTACCGTCGAAACCAAACGGTTAGAGAAGATAAAAATTTAAATAAAGTATATATTTTGATCTATTTCATTGGAGTGCAGGGGCTTGTTAACACTCTTCCTAGACCTTTATAAAACAACGCAGGGCCATAGGCAGAAGGGGGGAAATTATGGAAACCCCACTCCCCTTTCCTCGAAATCACAAAAAATTTCAAACCCCCAAGATGCTACGATCTTAAGGCCGAAGTCGGGCGTCACGGCTAGTTATTTATAAAAATAGGTCATTTTGATAACTTACCTACCCCAACATGAAATTCGAAGTTGAAGGACAAACTTTGCTATTCCGCCCATAGGATTTACATTGAAGCGCTTTTAAATCAGGCTAATTAGCTTATAAATTTTAATTTTTTCAGCTATTTGATCAAATATTAATATAAAATAGGATCATTAGATTTATATAGGTGCTTATTTATCCATAAACAAGTTTAATTTCATGTGATTTAACGGTAGAACAATTTTGTTAGGTTATGGTAAAAATTTCTAATTTATCTATTTTTGTCCTTATTTAATATCTTTTGGAAAATCTGTCTGCTAATAGCTATTAAAAAATAAATAAAGACAAGGAAGGATGGGTTTTTATAAAATTACAACAGGAAATACCTGATATAATGTTTGTATTTATTTATTATATGTACATTTACCTTATAAAGATCTATGAAATAATGTGTTAAAACATATAATTATTATTTTTATAGGCCTTTATTAATTTAATATAGAAAGATTAATATAAATATTAATTTATTTTATTTGTTTTTTAATCCCAGGAGTTTATTTTGCCTTTCTTCAGGTATATATGAGAATCTATCTGAGTAACTAAAAAAAAAAAAAAAACAAGTAATTAAGTAATTAAAATTTTACAGTAGAAATATAAATTATTTCGAAAATAATGAATAATTGCAATGAATGAATGGAAATATATATAGGTAAATGTAGAATGGGTGGTTGAATCATATTTGGAATAAGAAAAGTAAACATACCTTTAAACCCTTCCTTTGTTGTTCATACCGCTGTCTTTTTTATTTAAATATGTTTATTACTTAGATTATATCAGTTTATTTTAATTATAACACATATTCAAGCACTACTCAAGCCAGAGAGAGACCCACTTGTCACTTGTGAGATGTTTCACCTTTGTTGATTATCCTAAATAATGTTTTGAATCATTATATGAAACTAAATAGATATTTTTATTTGTTATTTACCTGAGATAAAGTGTTTAAGTGTATTTGAACTTCGTTTCAGTCAAATTTCTTGTTGTTTATTGAGCATAACCTCTGACACTGACAGTTGATTCAACTTATTTTATGTTTAAAATTTAATTCTGTAAAGAATCTGTACTTCTCTTGATATCCTTTACGAGCACAATTGATAATATTACAAAATTTTGGCATCTTTGAGTATTTGGAGAGCCTAAATAACTCAAAAACAAACATTATCATATAAATACCTATGTAAATGCATTGAAGTTTGTCCTTCAACTCAGAATTTCATGTTGGGGTAGGTAAGTTATCAAAATGACCTATTAATATCTCTAAATTTAAAAATTAAAATTATTTAAAATAGGTTAAAAAAATTTTTTTATGGAAATAAAAAATTTCCACTTGTATTTTATTATTTATATTAATTATGAATTTTATTAAATATAGTATATTCTAAATTAATAAAACAACTCATATTTAATTTTATTTTAATAGGTCATTTTGATAACTTACCTACCCCAACATGAAATTCCAAGTTGAAGGACAAACTTCAATGCATTTAGATAGGGATTTATATGAAAATGTTTGTTTTTGAGTTATTTAGGCTCTCCAAATACTCAAAGATGCCAAAAATTTTGTTATATTATCAATTGTGCTCGTAAAGGATATCAAGAGAAGTACAGATTCTTTACAGAATTAAATTTTAAACATAAAATAAGTTGAATCAACTGTCAGTGTCAGAGGTTATGCTCAATAAAAAACAAGAAATTTGACTAAAAGGAAGTTCAAATACACTTTAAACACTTTATCTCAGGTAAATAACAAATAAAAATATCTATTTTGTTTCATATAATGATTCAAAACATTATTTAGGATAATCAACAAAGGTGAAACATCTCACAAGTGACAAGTGGGCCTCTCCTGGCTTGAATAGTGCTTGAATATGTGTTATAATTAAAATAAACTGATATAATCTAAGTAATAAACATATTTAAATAAAAAAGACAGCGATATGAACCAAAAAGGAAGGGTTTAAAGGTATGTTTACTTTTCTTATTCCAAATATGATTCAACCACCCATTCTACATTTACCTATATATATTTCCATTCATACATTGCAATTATTCATTATTTTCGAAATAATTTATATTTCTACTGTAAAATTTTAATTACTTAATTACTTGTTTTTTTTTTTTTTTTTTTTTTTTAGTTACTCAGATAGATTCTCATATATACCTGAAGAAAGGCAAAATAAACTCCTGGGATTAAAAAACAAATAAAATAAATTAATATTTATATTAATCTTTCTATATTAAATTAATAAAGGCCTATAAAAATAATAATTATATGTTTTAACACATTATTTCATAGATCTTTATAAGGTAAATGTACATATAATAAATAAATACAAACATTATATCAGGTATTTCCTGTTGTAATTTTATAAAAACCCATCCTTCCTTGTCTTTATTTATTTTTTAATAGCTATTAGCAGACAGATTTTCCAAAAGATATTAAATAAGGACAAAAATAGATAAATTAGAAATTTTTACCATAACCTAACAAAATTGTTCTACCGTTAAATCACATGAAATTAAACTTGTTTATGGATAAATAAGCACCTATATAAATCTAATGATCCTATTTTATATTAATATTTGATCAAATAGCTGAAAAAATTAAAATTTATAAGCCAATTAGCCTGATTTAAAAGCGCTTCAATGTAAATCCTATGGGCGGAATAGCAAAGTTTGTCCTTCAACTTCGAATTTCATGTTGGGGTAGGTAAGTTATCAAAATGACCTATTATAATTTTTTTTCTAAATAGAAATATAACTTCGAAGCCAGTTTGCTATGCCTTTGGCCGCATTGAAAAGGAGATCGAATGCAGCGTCTCTTTATCTCATCTATGACTTTGCCCAGCAAGTAGCCGAGACACACAAATGTCATCAAACCCATCAAACTAAATAATATTTCATCTCATCTATTTTCATTTTATAAGGTCAGTAATGCATTTAAATATTTGTTTAATTGGTTCAGAATTATTATTTTCAATAAATTCATTAAATAAATCACTTCAAATATTCCAAACTCTTGATTAAAAATAAATAATAACCTTTCTCTGTCTGTCTATCAAATTTTATTCTCATTTTAATTAATTTCATCTCTTTTAATCGTTTTATATTAATTTTTAATTTAATTTTGACATGCAAATTATATAGAGTAATAGACTATTTATTCGTTTTATTAATTCATTCACAATCACTAATAATTGAACTTTGTCAAATAAATTTTTTCACTTTCAATTATGTTATAAAAAATAATGTGTTTTTTTTTTTTAATTATTTTTATTATTTCGATTATTCCGATTTATAAAAAATATCATTTAATGAATTTTTCAAAAAAAAAAAAAAAAAAAAAATCCTAGTTCAACTTTACAAGTGTCAGATAATGGATTGTTAATTGGGATTTAACATAATCTGACTCTTTATCTAGAGATTAACTAATACAAAAAATACATTGGAATATTTTACGCAATATTTTAGTCTAGAATCATTTCATATAATATTATTTTTGAAATTTTTAGTGTCATTTTAAGGCACTAATACCAAATTCATTAAATCCTTCCTAATCTAAAATCTTTTCAATTTTAATTCATTATCATAATTATTTATGTGTTTATTAATGTTGATATTTTTAATTTTAGATGTGATTTCGACCAAAGAACTTGTCGTCAACTGATATGATGGGAGCTCTGAGAGAACACAACATCATATATATATATGGGTCTTTCAACCCTTCTCTCATCTGTTGAACGCGACTTAACTCGAGAAACCTATCTTCGCTGAAACCTTCTAGAACATTTAACATTTAATTTTATATATATATATGTGTTGCATTTTTTATTTATTCTTTATGATGCACGAGACTTATGGAAATGGAATTATCTATCCCAAAAAACAAGAGAAGACGACACTTATTGTTTTATGACTGATGGCTGATTATTTTAAAGAAAATGCAGACTGATTAAATATCATATAAATGGTAAGCTTTAATAAATTGAAATGATTTTCTACTAATTTACAAATACTTTCACTTTTATGATAATTATATGTTTTTTATTTTATTTCAGGATTCCTTCCAAGATGTCAATATGCAGTAGACTCTAGCAATCCCAGATAACTCAACATCATCTTGATTTGCTATTTGGTAAGTTTATTATTTTGATCAGTTTAATTAATACTATAAAGTAGGAAATTCTCAGCTCTTTATAAAAGGAATATCAAAATTCGCTTCCAATTTTATTCTATTCTTTATTTGTAATCTTATACAAACTTCAACAAGGCTGGCTAAAGAAAAAAATAAAATTAGAGCCAAATTTTGTTATTACTTCCTTCCTGAACTACTAAATATTTCATCTATTTTCTACTATTTGTAAATTTTCTTAATTTTTCTTTACTCTACTATTGTTCTTGTAATGTGATATGTATGTAATTGATATTTTTTCGTTTATTTAAAGCTTTTTTCTGGTGTTTAAAGCAGGAGAAGAGAATTATTGAAAACTTGTCAATTCTTTTCACAGATCATTTTTGGATTAACGATAGACACATCCCTTTCGTTTCTGCTATATGACGGTCTTCATCAGAACCCTTCTCTCTGCATCTGTTGAACACGACTTAACTCGAGAAAACCTATCTTCGCTGAAACCTTCTAGAACATTTAACAAAGAAATGGAATCACCTCCCTTGCGAAGTGATCATTACTTTGATAGATTTAAATTTCTAATAAACTATAAAGAATCAAAAATTATTATTAAATTAATGAAAAGAGAGTGATTCCATTTCTTTGCTCGTGAGTTTATATATCCATAAGTCTCATCAGATTTTCTAATATATATATATATATATATATATATATAAAACGTTTTGATATTAAAATTTTATGTTATACATGAATCTTTCGTTTCCTTTCTTTTTGCCGTTTGTTTTTTATATTACATTCATTAATTTGGTTTTTGTCAGAATTTTTTAATATGTTAATTAATTAGAGATTATATACAGAACGCCTTGCTGTTCTTCCGTTTTATTATCACTTTATATTTTTAGCCCAAGATTAAATTCTGATTTTCAAATCTCAATCTTTGGAAATCTGTCTCTATTTTTAATTTTTATAAAATCTCTTGTAATTAATAAGAGAAGACTTTGCATTGTAAAGGGCTGATGTCAGGTGATTTTATAAAAATTAAAAATAGAGGTAGATTTCTCAAATTTGAGATTTGCAAAAGAGAATCTGGGTTAAAAAGTAAAAAATAAAAAGTGACAATAAAACGGGAAAAGAGCAAGGCATTAAGTATAATCTCTAGTTAATTTATACATTAAAAAATTCTGACAAAATACCATGCTGAAAAATTAAGGATTGAGGGTAAAAAAAAACAAAAAAAACGGCACGTAAAAAGAATAGAAAAATTCTTCTAAATCTAAATGCTTTCTAAAAATATATATATATCTGAATCAACAGATGAAGAGACATGGTTTTGATGAACGCCCTTTTATGGCCATAACAAAGGGACACATCCATCGTTAGCCCTGAAAAAGTATAGACAAGTTTTATTTCAACAACTCTCTTCTCCAGCGCGCCATCCTACTTAATTTTAATTTCATTAATCAAGAGGGGGGAGGAAGAGTAATGTATTTTTTTAAATCTAACTTTAGAGAATTGATTTAATAATTGATTAATTTATTTTTTTTCTATGCATTTTTTTTTTATCACACTAATCTATCTAATTTCATATTATTATTTTTTTTTTTTTTTGCTAATCCATATGATTTTTCCTAGTTTAAGCTGCTAGGCATCAGCTGCCAGGCTTGGCTGCTAGACATCAGCCGCTAGGCTTGGCTGCTAGGCATCAGCTGCCAGGCTTGGCTGCTGCTAGACATCAGCCGCTATGCACGACTTGGATCTCCCCTGGCCGGCATGCACTTTATCTCCACTCTTCCCTCCCCTAGCTTGACCCAAATCGGCCTCGACATCTCCAGTTCGACCAATTATCTTTATTTTAATTATAATTTTTTTCCCAAATAGTAATAAAACATCGAAGCCTCTTTGGCCGCCTTGAAAAGGAGATCGAATGGCGCGTCTCTTTATCTCTTCCATGACTTTGCCCAGCAGCAAGTCTCGACTCACAAATGTCATCACATCGACTAATTTATTATTATTTCATCTCATCTATTTTCATTTATAAGGTCAGTAATGCATTTAAATATTTGTTTAATTGGTTCAGAATTATTATTTTCAATAAATTCATTAAATAAAACATTAAAAATATTATAAACTCGTGATTCAACAGAATAACCTCTGTCTGCCTGACTGACAAATTTTATTCTTATTTTTTAATATTTCATTTCTTTCAATCGTTTTATTTTCATTTTTAATTTAATTTTGACATGCAAATTATATAGATTAATAAGATTATTCGTTTTATTAATTCATTCACTATCAATAATAATTCACCTTTGCAAAATGAATTTTTTCACTTTCAATTATGTTATAAAAAATAATGTGTGTTTTCTTTTAAATTATTTTTATTATTTCGAATACTTCGAGTTTGTTAATCATATTATTTAATGAATTTTTAAAAATAATAATTCCTAGTTGAACTTTAGAAGAAGAGACAGATAATGGATAGTGAATAGGGATTAAACATTATCTGACCCTTTATCTAGAGATTAACCAATTCATAATTATATTGAAATATTTTATGCAATATTTTAGTTTAGAAGCATTTCATATTATAAATTATTTTTGAAATTTTTAAGTGTCATTTCAAGCAGATTTTTAATTGAATCTATCCTACCTTTTTTTTTTTTAATATCTTTTAACACTCATAATTTTAATCTTTTATGTGTTTATTAATGATGATATTTTTAATTTTAGATGTGATTTCGTCCAAAGAATTTGACTTCAACTGATATCATTGGAGCTCTGAGAGAAAACAACATCCATCGATCATATATATATATATATATTGTCAAATAATTGCAATCTAATTGCATTTTTTTTATTCTTTATGATACCTAAGGGAAATGGAATTATCTATCCAAAAAAAAAAAAAAAAAAGATGAATCTTATTCTGTTTTATGACTGATTATTTCAAAGAAAACGCAGAATGTTTAAATATCGTCAAAATGGTAAGCTTTAATCCATTGAATTTTCTATTAACTTACAAATTAAATACTTTCTCTTTTATGATAATTATATATATATTTTTTATTTTATTTTAGAATACCTTCCAAGATGTCATTATGCAGCAGACTCTTCTAATCCAAATAACTCAACATCATTTCGCTTTGCTATTTGGTAAGTTTATTATTTTGATCACTTTATTTTTTCCACCTACTTTAATAATTAGTAGTATTTCTAATCTTGAGCAAACTATGTTTTGATATTAAAATTTTAAGTTTGTTATACAACTATCTTTTCCATTTGTGCTGTTTATTTTTTATATTATAGTCATTGATTTTGTATTTTGTCATAATTTTTTAATATATAAATTAACTAGAGATTATATTCATATTTTGCTATTCTTCCGTTTTATTATCACTATTTATTTTTTTATTTTTAACCCAAGATTCGATTCTTGTTTGCAAATCTCAAACTTTTGTAATCTTTCTTTTTTTAAATATATATATATATATATAATTTTAAATTTTTAATTTTTATAAAATCTCTTGTCATTAATAAGTTATGAAGAACTTGTATTGTTAAGCTCAGATGACAGGTGATTTTATAAAAATTAAAAATAGAGTTAGATTTCTTAAGTTAGATTTGTAAACTAGAATCGAATCTTGGGTTAAAAAGAAAAGAAAAATTCTTTTACAACAAACATAAAATTTTAATAACTAAATGTTTTCTATAATATATATATATATGGGAAAGGGATCTCTTTATTTATTTTTTAATTGGATTGAAGTTAGGATTTTAAATCAAAAATAATATTCTTATTAAATAGAATCCCAAATAATTTACTTTCAGTAAAATTAGTAAAATAATTATATTAGCCTATATATAAAGGAAGGAATTTCGGGATAATTAAAACAATTATACTGTATAAAAAATAAGCTTTATTACCTATTTAAAATAAATTTCCAAGTGATAAGAAAAGAATTAATATTTAAATATTTCTTTGTTTCAGAAGAAATTGGAGGAAAAAACATTCATGCCGTCATCGTCAGTCACGCATACCAGGCATAAAAGGGATCTCTTTCTTTTTTTAAGTGTGAATTAAAAGAAGTAAGGAAACAAATTTTAGTTGCATTCAAATCGACGGAGGAGAAGAAAGTTTTCTTCTACATTGCGTTAACGTTAATCCACACACAGCCCATCTCTGACCGATTAAAAGGTACCAGTATTTATTCTTTGCATATTTTAAACCAGCGTTTTCCAAACTTTGAGGCGCGGACTATTCTTAGGGGAGGCGCGAATATTAGCCAGAGCGAGCAATTTTCTAAATGATTGCTAAAATCTTATAAATCAAATAATAAATAATATAATAGTTTGTATTAATAAATTTTTTTGCACTAAAAATGTTTGAATTTTTATTATTTTATAAAATAGGGGAGGCGTTATACGATTAAATATTTTTAAGGGAGACGTGATAACATAAAGATTGGAAACCACTGTTCTAAACTATAGTTAACTAAGCTAATTTTTTTAGAAAAACTTTATTTTTTCTGCCTCTTATAAAAGATGTTTTTTTAGTTTATATAAATATCTCGCGGCACCCTTGGGTCCCGGTGCACCCCGGTTGGGAACCCCTGCTATAGGGAATAAATTTGGGTATAATAAATTGAATATATATTTGCATAAAGACATAAAATTTTATAATTCCAAATCACAGACACTTTTAATATTTTTTATGTCTTTCTGTAATTTCTAATATATAAAAATTATTTTAGCCTACCAATTTAAATATTTTTTCTTAATTTAATTATTTTCCTTTTTTTCAGAATTCCTTCCACGATGCATCTCGTCTCTCGTCGTCAACCCAGATGACCTCAACGTCATCTCAGATTGTGCTTATGCTGTTTGCATTTGGTGAGTTTATTAATTGATTAATTAATATATTTACATGCTTATTATTCACACGAGGGAAAGAACAAAAAATCCCTTTATTTTTTCATGCACAAATATAGAAATGTTACTTACGAAAAACCATTACTATTTTGTATCTCTATTTGAAATTTGAATTTGCTTTTTTTTTTTTTATTTATGTGTTTATTAACGTTGATATTTTTAATTTTAGATGTGATTTCGTCCAAAGAACTCGACTTCAACTGTAATGATTGGAGCTCTGAGAGAACTCAACATCCATCGATAATATATATATATATATATATATATATGTCAAATAATTGCAATCTAATTGTATTTTTTTATTCTTTATGATACCTAAGGGAATTGGAATTATCTATCCAAAAAACAAAAGAAGACGACACTTATTCTGCAGAATGTTTAAATATCGTCAAAATGGTACTCTTTAATCCATTGAATTTTCTATTAACTTACTTTAACTAACTCATTTTTTGAGAGTGTCATTTAAAGCAGTTTATAAAATTCATTCAATCCTTTTTTTTTCAATATCTTTTAACACTCATAATTTTAATTCATTATCATATTTATTTAAATGTTTATTAATGTTAATATTTTATTTTTAGATGTAATACCGATCGAACAACTTGTCGTCAACAGATATAATTGGAGCTCTGAGAGAACCCATCGATCATATATATATTTGTTAAATAATTACAATCTAATTGCATTTTTTTTATTCTTTATGATACCTAAGGGAAATGCAATTATCTGTCCAAAAAAAAAAGAAAAGAAGATGCAACTTATTCTGTCTTTTGACTGATTATTCCAAAGAAAATTCAGAATGATTAAATATCGACAAAATGGTAAGCTTTGATACATTGAATTTTCTACTAAATTATAAATACTTTCTCTTTTATGATAATTATATCGACTCTCTCAGTAGAAAAGAGTCTAACTCCACTTTTTTTCGAAAATCAATTTTTCTATTGAAAAATATCATTCTCCTTATGCCCTGAACTGGGTAAGAGCGTAATTTATCAATTCGAAAAGTTGCAGCACGAAAAGTGTTTAACAGTGGCTCTAACAATGACAATGAAATGTTTTTTGGCTCTCCTGAAAAATAAACAAAAATGGAGTTAGGCACTTTACTAATTAGAACGTCGATATATATATATATATATTTATTTTATTTCAGTTCCTATTTAGTGAGTTTAATATTTTAATCACTAATTTTAATAATTAGTACCAAGGCTATGAGCAAAATTTGACTTCTAATTTTATTTTACGCTTGATTTAAAATTTTTTAGTAATTTCTGACTGACGGAATTATTATTTATATTTTTTTCGATTTTAATATCTTCCACTTGCATTGCATTTTTCATCATTGGCTTTTATTAGAATAAAATTTTACATATTAAATCAAATTTTTCCATAATTTAAAAAATTTGAAAAAAACTTCATACTTACCAGTCAGAAGTTCTAAATTTTTTTTAGATCAGTGGAGAGTTTATGATTTGGGAATGAGGAATTTATTTTTTTATAAATAACTTAGGCTAATTAATAATTAAAATCTCTTTTATTTAATAAGACTTCATAATCTATATAATTACAATATAATTAAAATAATGCATTATTTTGTTTACAGATATTCGGATAGATTAAATATTCGTATGAGTGCATTCGTAGCCTGGTCTTTGTAAGGCGAACATCGGAATATAACGTTGACGAGAGAGAAGACTACACAATCTTTGTGAGTATTTATCATAATTTTGATGGGGAGAACAAAGCAGATTGGAGCAATGAAACAAAATCTCATCAGTTACTTAAAAAAATACTTTAATTATCCATCCCCACCTAAAGTAGACTAATTAAAAAATATACAGCGTTGTGGTCGGTGTATATTTCTTAATTTTCCAAGCCAACTCAGACTTTGGATAAATAAATTTTTGTCAGAAATTTTTATTTCATTGCTGCAATCTGCTTTGAACCTTTCTCAATAATTATTTTTTACTTTTTATTTCTAAAAAACTCAAATCGAATTTTTTTATTAAAAAAAAAACAAAACTTAAATTTTTTAAATGTAATTTTTCTAATAGGAATTAATCTCTAATTTCTGAAGTTTGGTTTATGATGACAAAAAATGATTATATTTTGCAAAATTAATTCAATAGGAAAAAAAGAAAATTGAATTCTTTTTTTTTTAAGTGAATTAACAAGATATTTAAAAAAAAAATATTTTTTTTTTTAATTTAATTAATATTATATCTCCTTTTAATAATAAAAAGCACTTGAAAGTGTATAAATTTCGACCGGCCTTACCTCATCTTTAATACAATGATTTGATGGATATTGATACTAACTATTATTTATATGCACTTTTTATTTTTAAGTGAAGAAGATATAATAATATTAATTAAATTAAAAAAAATCTTCCCTTCTGTTTATGAAATTCAGTAAAAAAAAAAAAAAAAATTAAATTTTCTTTTTTTCCATTGAATTAATTTGCATATTACAAAATATAATTATTTTTTCTCTCAGCAAAGGTACTTTATTCTTATTTTATAATGTATTATTAATGAGTTGTACTGATGAATAATTGATAATATCTTGTCTCATTTCAACCTTTC
>JAKCPI010011960.1:0-17361 GCA_023213315.1 Euborellia annulipes | reverse complement strand
TTTTGGGGACCTCAAAACATATATATCTATCAAAATCTTGACTTCGAATTTTTGACATGAATGCAATACAAAGGTTAACGACTGGCAGAATAGTTAAGAGAGGAGAAATTTCAGAGTGTATAGGCCTATAAATAAATTGGATCGGCGATGGCTTCATTGGAGTCGAGAAAAAAGAAATTGTTTAAAAGCAAATAGAAGAACATTTTAATTAAAGAACGATAATTCTTGAAAAGAAGGACGCTTAGCAAAACCTCATCGACCTCACACTCTACTCTCACACCCTTTTTCGACGCAGCGCTCGTTTAACTATTTGATGGTGGAAAAACATGGATGGTTGTTGATGGAGATAATGTTTAATTTGCCATGAAAAGAGTATAACAATGTGAAAATAAATGAACATATTTAAAATTATTAATCTTCTCTTTTCACACAATGTATGCTTTTGATTGATGACCGATCACAAACAGGAATCAAGGCTCTTGGCGGGTGATTAAATTAAACGCTTTTCATCGAAATTTAATAAAAACATCAAATTATATTATACACGCAATTATAAATTACACAACATAAATTTAGGTAAAATAAGATATTTTGGAAGCTGAATTCAGAAATGTATTGTTTTCTGCCTTTTAGAATACGTATATCACTCTCTGTATTTGTACATAAATACTATTGAATTTAAACAAATGGCCTGTCTTCTTTAAAACAAATACCAAATTGTTTCTTGAAAAAAATGAATATACGGAAACATCTTAAAAAATGCATTAATTTTACTTTTTTAAAGTAATTTATAAAACTCACCAAAATTGATTTTTATTTACTGCTAAAATCTTAGCGATTTACCTTCACCTACGATTGTTCATTTGGCACACCACAACTCTAATTGTTAATTTTCATTAATTCAAATAGCTGACTAAAGGATAGGGTGCCGCCGTGATCACGGATCTACAGATTTGTACTAGTATAGGTGGTTCGACTCCCGGCGTTACCCTATCTTTTGTCGGCTATTTGAATTAATGAATATTAAATTTTATTAAAAAATAAAATATAAAACTAGTAATATAATATTATGTAAACATATTCTATATAAGAAAATAAAATCGTGAACTAGAGAAAATTTCGCAACCCTATAACATAAATATAACAGACACATCCCCTTTTATATTTATTGATATTTTTTCTCTCTTTGTTAAAGATTATAAAATTTATTGATATTTTTTTTTTTTTACTGCTCGTTTCATATGAGATATGAAATGGAAAAATAGTTGAGGAATATGGAGCCAAAGCGAGTTGTGATTGTCTTTTCTCTTAATATTGTCGGCTATAACTTCGCCAAGACCCTTTTGTTGTTATTCAGCTATCATTCTCTTTTTGCTTCCATTCTATTGGATGGATCCCTCTTAGGATCGGATTATAAAACTATTGGTCTTTGATGGCCCATCTGGGGAAAGAGAGAGACGCAACTTCCCTTTTTCTTGACATCGAAAAATTGTTAACTATTTTCCTAAAAACTTTTGTTATCAAAATAGTTAATTTAATTGAATTTTTTTTTTTTTTTTTTTTTTGTTGTCATTGTCTGTGCTTTTTATCCTTTCTCCCTTGAAACAACTTCTACCACTCTAGTTTGAAAAAGTTGTTATTTAAAATATTCACTCTTTTTTTACTTTTTTATGACAAAAGTCAAACACAAATTAAATAGCTTCGTTATTATTATCCTCAACAAACTTTATATAAAAAAAAAAAACTTCATTTGAGGTTTGAATTTCTACGTAATATAACATATAATATAAAAAATCTTAATTATTAATTAACAAGTTATATACAATATTAAAATAAATATAATTATTTTTTAAAAAATTTCACTTAAATATAAATGAAATCGAAGGGGGTCTCAAGAACAGTGGCGTCATTTCAACTTTTTCTTGGGGGGGGGCAAACTTTTTTTTCTTAAAATTTACTTACAAATAGGTACTCAAATTTGGCCAAAAGATATTTAATTTAATTAATTGTTTAATTTTGTACAGTTTATATACTCGTAGATATATTTTGAAATATTTTATTTAAGAATAATATAAAATTTTATAAAAATCAGAGCCCTTGCCCCCCCCCCCCCCCAAATGACGCCAGTGCTCACTATACTATAAGAATCTCATTAACATCCTCATAATCGCAGATTAAGAGCCAGGAAATAGGTAGAGAATTAATTAGCTTAAGAGGAGTTAGACCTGGGAAATAAAGTAGCTAATTATTCTTATCCAATGAAGTACGTGGCTGTTGATTTACATACAAGGAAGGAAGCAGGAGCAGCCAAAAAATTAAAGCCTATATTGTTAAAAAGTTTTTTCAATCTATTCAATATTAATCTGTTATATTATGTATTTCTTATGAAGGAAAGACTGATGATGAGAAAATAAAGTTTTCTCGAAACGTCTCATTAATTGTAATAAAATCGGAGGCTTTAATTTTTGGCTGTTCCTGCTTCCTTCTTGTATATAATTATTCTTAATGTTGAATGCATATTGCAAGAGGGCCACTAAGTCTAGAAGTGGGTTGAACAAAAGTATTTCGTTAAGAAAAATAATAAAGGCCATAATCAGTTTTACTTCCTACTTGAGTCAACTTTTATAAAAAAAATTAATATATTGAAGATTATAACTACCCCATTATATATATAAATAAAAATCTGGTGTGACTGGCCAAGCACACACTTTCTCTTACCTTCGGTAATCGAAAGTTGTGTACTGTGCTTGTCACACCAGATTTTTGTGTCGCCATATACTTAGTTCCCGACAGTACGGAACATTTGAATTCAGATGTAAAATTTATAAGTATGGGAAAATATTTATATTTTGTTACCATGGCAACCATTTCTCCTATCTTCCCTATGAAATACAAGAGTAAAGTGGTCTTCAGAAGATTTCAATCGCAAAATGAGAATATACATTTAAAGAGCATCTAAAAAATAATTGATTTTTGAATTTTAAAAAAAATCGTTGGAGCAAATTTTGAGAAAATCGAAAAAAACTGAAAAAGTACATCAGTAAAGTACTTAGTAATCTTTGGCCGATTTTGATTAAAAGCTTATTTTTCCGGTCCTGGGGGTGTTTAAGTTAAATATAGAATTTCATCCTCGTAGCTCAATTCCTTCATGCTTAAAATTGAACACACACACACCCACCCACCCACCCACACACCCACCCACCCCCCCACACACCCCACCCACCCACCCCCCCCCACACACAGACAGACCATGTCGCGAAAACCACTTTTTGGATTCAGGGGACCTCAAAACGTGAAGATCCATCAAAATCTCGACATCGAATTTTTGACATGAATCCAATACTTTCTCTCTATATATATATTACATATATACATAGGTAAGAGAAAGTAAAAACATGAGTGTTGATGAGAATTTTTTAGAGTGGCATCAGGAATTGTGATGGATTGCGATGAATAAATTCCAGTCCAGAATCGGAGGCGAAGATGATCCATAAGAGAGAGAGAGAGTGAAGATGCTATTCTGTTCCTTTGAGTAAATATGATTAATGCCCAGGAGTGAATTGAATCCCAGCCTTTGGTGGTAATCTATTCTTGAGATGGCATCAGGAGGATTTGCTGAGCAAGGAGAAAGGAGGAGGAGAAATGTCATTCCCGGGCCATCATTCATTGCCTCGCCGATAAATTATTCACTTGCCTGACTTAATAGCCAAGACAATAAACAATCAGCCCCAACCGAATAATTATTCACTTTCACAGAGTTATTCTATTTACTTTACAAAGCCGATACTATTAATTACTTGATTACCTTTTAAGGGAAAAATTATTCAAATTAATTGTTTTCTTTGGAATTAAACGTTGTGTATATATTCATTTCTCCCATGGGGAAAATTTAAATAATTTATTTCAATCTCTTTATTAACATAAAGAGATAGAAAAGATCATTATTTTTTTTAATCATTATTCAAAATAAAGAAAACATCCTTTTTCACTTTGGTCTTAGTTTTTTAGGGAAGGAGAATTTTTTTTTACTTTTAAGAGGTTTTACTTTATAAAAAGATCTTTATTTTGACCTAGTAAATATCAGATCAGAAAGAACAACAAATGGGGGTTTCTTATTTATAAACATTTTTATAATCAACATTTTTACTTTCTCTTACCCTATATATGAAATATATATAGAGAAAATATTGCGATCATGTTAAAAATTCGATGTCGAGTTTTGTGGATATACATGTTTTGGAGTACCCTGAGTTCAAAAAAGTGGGTCCCGCAAATTGGTCTCTGTGGGTGTGTGTGGACATTTTTAAGCAGGGAGGAAATGAGCTACGAGGTTGAAATTTTATTTTATATTTGAACTCCCGAAGTCGTGAAAATAAACTTTTAAACAAATTCGGCCAAAAAGTACTATTACTTTACTGATGTACTTTTTCAGTTTTTTTTTTTTTTTGTTTCGATTCGCTCCAATGATTTTGTTTAAAATTCATAAATCAATTACCGTATAAAGTCTTATATGACCTGAGTTTCCGAAAAGACTGTGTGCATGTGAGTGTGAATAGGAAAAAGTGCTTAAAAAAAAAAAAAAAAAAACTATTTTTTTATATGCTCTTTGAAAAGTATATCAGTAAAATTTTTCGTGAAAATTGTTTGAAGAACACTTTACGGATGTAGTAATTCAGTTTTTTCAAATTCACTTTTCGCCTCTTCCTTCCATAGAGCCAATGTTAAATCCCTATGGGGATTTGCATGCGAATTTCGATTCAAAAGGGGGTCCCCCCTTTGGAACTTTTTACACATTTAAAAAAAATTTTCCAATTCTTATGAAATTTTATATTAATTTAGGATTCTCTATTGTGTATAAAATAACCAAATATGATAATAAAATTTTGAAAAATAACGATAGTTTATTTAAAGCAGTCAACTTTTAAAATACACAGAGCCTATGAAAATTTTGAATCAATTTATTTTTTTACTTTTTTTTTTACCTATGAAATGCAAGTGGTCAAGTTAACTAAGATGCTCTGGGATACTAAATATATCTCGACCAAAAAACGCAGCACTGCACACAACTTTCTCTTACCCTTCGGTAAGAGCTTGTCACACCAAATTTTTCTTTTAAAAATGGTTAGAGACTCACTAACAATTGTAAGTAAAAAGAACATTATGTCAGTTTACAAATAAAAATTTATATATCTTTTCAAGATTTAATTTTCCCCACTCTATAATAGTAAATCAAATTTTAATATATCATAGTTTTAAGCAAACCACGACAAGTGGAGGGAGACAATCGGCTGACAGCATTGGGGCGGGTACGGGGCTGTTCAGGCTAAATCACAGCAACCCTCAGAACATGCTTGGCAAGTGTAATGTTTGGTTACAATTAAATACTGCTGGTCTGGGAAAGGAGGGCTGTTTTTTGGGATGAGAACACTGCAAATTGTCTCTCAGGGGGTGTGGCTGCATGTTATACCCATAGATCATGACGTCAGGGGTCCAGAGCAACCTATTATGAAACCGGTAGTAGCTAACGTATATTTAAAGTAACGAATTGATTCTACTCCATGTTTGTATGGATATAGGGGTTAGTAATTTTTTCTCCCCTATAACATTCCAAACGTTGTAATTTTATTGTATTTCAAATGAAAGTGCTATGTAGGCTTTTATAAGCTCAAAGACAATTAAAATACAAAAAAAAAATAATATTTACTAGGTCGTTTGAAAAAGTTGGAATTTTTCTCAAAAAAGCACATTAATCTGTGAATTTGTCAGACAATATATCGTTTAAGGTGCGCGTCTCGAAAAGCCGTTAGAACACGATTGACTACCGAGTTACCCGAGGCGGCAAGAGATGGCGTTAGTTTTTCCCGTAGGAATACAAGGGATTTATTCCATTTCATTTTAAAGTTTCCAGCTAATTAATTAAGGGTAGAAAATTAATTATTTTTTAACACAATGAATACTAATTTACTTATCTATAAGATATAGAGCGGATTTTTTAAAAATATCTTTTATTTAATGCGATTAATCTAAAAAAAAATTATTTTTTCGAAAATCAAAAAAAGGGCTTCTATAAGTTGTAGATAATTTGAATAGCTTTAATTTAAAAAAAATTTGAGGTCGATAGCTTCAAAATATGGTGTGACTGGTCGCACAGCACACAATTTTTTCTTAATTTCAGTAATTTAAAGGCGCATTTCTGTACTTATTTACCAGAATCAAATTTTGAAGTATTAATTTTTAAAATTTTACATTAAAAAATAAATTTTTTTTTTTTTTTTTTTTTTTTTCGAAAAAAAGTTTGTTTTTAAATATGGGGGGGGGGTAATTACCCCTTTACCTCCCCCTGTAACCGGCCTTCATAAAGAGTGATGATAATCTTCCGATTATTGTTTCTTTAAGAGCTTACAACGAACAAATTGGCAACTGAAGATTAAGATTTCGATCACTGCTTTATATGTATAACATAAAATATCTAAAAAAAATTAGAGATATCCTTGTTACTTAGCAAACCTAATGGATGGTATACATCACATAAAAAAGTAAAACCAACTCAAACTTCAGAAATTTGTATACTATAAAAAATAGAAATTTCGACATTCATCATAAAATATTTCTCACAAGCGTGCTGCAGACATAAAAAAAAAATTATTAATAGAAATATTCCGATATGATGATTTTGAGGTAGATATGCTCTGACCATATGACTAGATCGCTTTTGTAGTCAGTTTGACCAATGATATGATATGATGGTTTTGTTGTGCAGAATGGTTTCAATTAATCACAGATTGGTATAGAAGGACAATACAAGGGCTCAGAGAGGTAGGAAAAGGAAGGAGGGAGGGGGTGTTACATACAGGGCGAGCAGCTATCGATCTGATTTACATTTGAATACTCCAACAGGAACATTTATAACTTTCAATTACATGACTTCAAAGTATTATTAATTGATGACATAAATTGATGGTGTAAAAATTAATTGTCCTATATTTGAATGCAAATTCACACGTAGCTATTTATTATTCTAATTTTTTTTTTTTTTTTTTTTTAAGAATGAAATATATATAACAATACTCAAAACAAATATATAACAAAAAAAATAGTATGGGAGAAATACAATTTATATTCTAAATTTTATGTCCTTTGTTTTTAATGACATTCGACAAAAAATTGACTAATTTTTTATATGGCAAAATGTGAAAGAGTGAAATACTAAAATACAAAATACATGAGTAAAACTATTTATAGTTTTTCAATAAATGAATATACTTGGATTTGGAAGTCATTCGTTTGACATTACTATTCAAAATCCGAACCAATTATTTTCAAAAAATGTTTTTTTTGCCACTCGGTCTTCAAATTTCTTAACATCGGGTCTTAGAAAAGTAGGGGGGGCTAGAATTTTTTTTTTTAATTAATAAATACCATTCCTTGAAAGTGAAATTTTATTAAGTAGTAGAATAACAAAAATTATAATAAGCGTATAATTTTAAATTTATCGAAATAATAATCCCCCCCCCCCCCCCCCAAACACCCCTCCCCCTTATAATCCAAATATTTTAAGTTTTAATGGGCCCTACTAAGTTGTTTTTAATTATTTCATATATAGATTTTTAGTCCCTTTAAGTCGAGGGGTCTGTAGGTCCTAATTAAAAATCTGGTGTGACCAGCACAGTACACAACTTTGTCTGGTCGAAGGGTAAGAGAAAGTTTTTTGTGTCAAGATATATTTAGTTTCCCATAGGACCTTAAGTTCCAAACTTGTCCACTTGAATTTCATAAGTAAAAATCTGGAAATACATCAGTAAAGTGTACTTAAAACAATTTTCACGAAAAATTTTACTGATATACTTTTTAAAGAGAATGTAAAAAATAATTGATTTTTGAATTTTATTCAAAATCGTTGATAGCAAATTTTGAGAAAATCTAAAAAAAGCAAAAAAATCTTTTTTCTAAGAAGTACAAGAGTAAAGGGCAAAATGAGAATATACATTTTAAAGAGCATCTTAAAAATAATTGATGCTTTGAATTTCAATCAAAATTGTTTTAGTGAATTTTGAGAAATTCTAAAAAAAAAAACTGAAAAAGTACGGTACATCAGTAAAGTACTAGTACATTTTGGCCGATTTTGTTCAAAAGTTTATTTTGAGAGTCTGGGAGAGTACCTAACTTAAATATAAAATTTCAATCCGGTAGCTCAATTCCTTCATGCTTAAAATCGTTTACACACAGGCAAACCAATTTGCGGAACCCACTTTTTGGACTCCGGCACCTCAAAACGTGTATTTCCTTCAAAATTTTGACATCGAAATTTTTAACATGACTGCAATACTTTCTCTCTATATATTTCATATATAGGGTAAGAGAAAGTAATAAATACAGTAGATAAATGTTATTGCTATAACTTGAAGAGATTAATAAATATTGACCCTCTATTTGATGAGAGGCATGGCTAAAAACGGAATTAAATAAGTGTTTTTCCTTCACCTATTTATATTTATAAAAATGTGTGCACGTTTCGGTTGCATCTTTCTACCTTCATCATGACACAGATATGTGAAAACCTTATCGCCAATCTAAGCAGTCTAGCCGTTGTAATAAGCACATCAGAGTTGCATAATTATGTTCTGAAGAAGAACGAAAGACACGACCGAAACTACACAAGCCAAGAGAGAAAAAAAGCACTTATTTTATCGTTTCTCATTTTTTATTTTAAATTTAGTTTGCCGCCTATCAAAAAACATTGCTATAATAAATAATGTTTGACTCTACACGTCTGCTTTTAAAGTAGTTTAAGTATTCTTTATAGACAGTTTATATGCACATGTATAGGACATACTGTATGTATAAACTTTTTTTCCTTTCCTTTTTTTTTTCTCCTATTTTCTTTTATAAATACTTTCAAGGTTCTTGAATGTGAGAAATTGTTATGAGAATAAAACGTGCCATAATAGAAAACATTTTTCGAAATTGAATTGGCTAAAAAGAAATAAGAAAACGACCTCTTAAAGGACTCACATGTTGTAGATTATTATATAAAATTGTAAAAATAAATTTAAACGAAAAAAAAACCAAACTCGAGAAATTGACTGTCAAAAGTTTTTTTTTTTTTTTTTAAAGTTAATATTTTTCTCAATATCAATAAATTATTGGATATATTTCTATATCAAGATTAAATTAAAAGTAGATAAACTTTTATGAAGATATACTATGAATATTTACATAAGAGGAATTTATTGGAAAATTTTTTATTGGTCAATTGAACGAATCGCACTTGGGGGATGAGGTGAACCAAACAAATTGTTTTCCTTAAATAAATAACATATTTTAATTTTAAAAGTATATGAGATTTTTTTTTTGAGATTAATAACAAAACACATATAAAGTAAGACCGTTAGCCGCATAAAAAAACTTCGTTCCAAACATCAAGAGGAGGTGGTTTTGATATCATCACAATAAACCATTTAATAATACAAAGAATATGAAATAGATACTTAAATATTTTTATTTATCGTAAAAGCACTCATTTAAAAAAATATTTTTTAATTTATATCACAAAGAAATTAGGCAAAATTACGAAATGGCAATATATCACACTTTAACTTACGGAATACTAGATAAAGTTGAGGGTTATTATACCATATTGGATACCTAAGATCTTTAAATGTAAATATTTTACGGACCTTGGAGTATAGCACAGTGGTAGGGTATCTGCCTCTTGTGCTAAAGCTCAAGGGAAAAATTTATTTCAATTTAATTACAGTTATTAATAAATAGAAATAAATAGAGACGGAATCTAAAAGACCTTAGTAAATGTATATTTTATGAAATCCAGGAAACTTTAAATTTAGACGCTGTTATATAAGAATAAAAGATTTCATTATTATTATTATTATTATTATTACACTGTATTGATGTTCATATTTTCCTATAGTCCGTGGACTATTCAAAAAATCTTTAAAAATGGAACAAAAGAATAAAATCGCCTGTAATTATCAACCAATATAACATATTGTAGATGTGGTTGCCTAAGTAACAGGCAAATATATCATTTTCTTTCTCAAGTCTTTAATAATTATCTGCCAACAATTGTAGTAGTTAAATTTTCAATTTATTTATTTATTCTGTATAATAACATATTTATTTATATTTTATTAGGCCCTTAAAACGAGATTTGTTTTGTAAGTGCTTTCGGGAAAAGAGCCTCAAAATTAATAGTATATCCTTATAATATTTAAACTTAACACATATTTAAAAAATTAATAAATAGTTTTATATTACGTACAGGTGTATTAACTCATTCTAAAGATCAAATTAGATTCTAACATTCGTTTGAAATTAAAAGATCTGTTGATATTTATAATATAACTAGCGGCAAGGTTCGCCTTCGGCGAACCTTGCGCTAGCCAGGGGGCTTCGCCCCCCTGGACCTCGAGCTCGCCTTCGGCGAGCTCTTTTGCTCGCCTTCGGCGAGCAAGGTTAGGATTTGCGGGCAAGTCGCTTGTACGCCCATCGTTGAAACCCTGAAATTCCCGGAGCATAAACCTTCTTAATTCGTTGCCAACCCTCAACATCGATGCCTCGTTTCTTCTTTAGAGCAAAAAGCAAATTGATATTTCAACCCCTTTAAAGGTCATTATAAAATTTAAAAAAAAAAAAAACTCCAAAATGAGGTTTCACTACTCTTAAAATTAAAATTTCGAAAAAGATTTCGTGAATATCTTGCAAGGCAATAAACGTAATGTACCTGCCAAATTACAACTTTTTTAGATAAATTGAAGAATACAAAATTTCGTAAAAATGGAGGAGGGGCAGAGTGGTTCTGCTAAAACCAGGGTGGTTAAAACAGGTTACACCAGATTTTTTGTTTAGGATATATATATATATTTTTTTTATTTAATTTACCCCGTCCCTATTTATTCAAATTGATTGGTAGTCAATTTAAATTAATTTTATGGTTAAAACCATTTTTGAACGATTTTAACTACATTTGACCAGTACCCTGGTCAAAATATAAAAAAGTCTTTTTTGTTAAAACCCTGCTCAGGGGCGGGAGGATTTAGAATCAAAAAGAGTAAATAGTTTTTTTTTTTTTTAATTTCATTAAGTTTTTTTTAGGCATCGAAGGCATTAAGACCCCGTTTATATTTATTTCAATTGAATGGGTAGCGAATTCAATTGACTGGATACGAACATGCGACCTTTGGTACAAATGACTAACCACTACACAAAGGCCCGAGAACACTAAATAACTTTGATTCCCTTGAAAGATATTTATTTAAGAAATTTAAATACAAAAAATCTTCTGGATGTATTATTTAAATTGCTATCTATTATCGTTTAAAACAGTTTCTCAACCTTATTTTGCTCACCTCTCCCCTTAAGGATATGTTCTTTTCTAGAGCCCCCCTCCACCCACCCCCTTATCTTAATTGACCTCTCACGAATTAAAAACAGCTATTGCCACTGTAATATTATATTATAGTAGAGTCGTAAGATAGGATATGAAACCTATCCTATTTCTGAGTATAAAATAAAGAATGAAAGAATGATTCAATGGGGGCAATTAAATTAAAACGCATACTTTGTTAAATCGAGGAATATTAATATTAAAATTCAAAAGACATAAATTTAAGACATAACTAATTAGAAGGTTGAACGAATATTATGCATTTTAAGGAGTTTGTTAATAACAGGCTAGATTTTACTAAAAAACAACGGAAGGTCGCCGCGTTCAGTAACTTGAAATAACCTCTAATAACAAAAATTAAACGATATTAATTTTTTCTTTTACTTTATTTTCTTTTAGTTTAGTACGTGATTAGCTTTTTTTTTGCCTCTTTTAGACTATATTTTTTAATCTGCCCACGCCCCTTCTAAGGAACCTCAATGCCCCTAAATATATCTAGGTCTTCTACCGCCCCCTGAAAGTCTGAAACGCCTACAGGGTGATCTTATCGGGTACGTTGAGAAGAAATGGTTTAAAAGATATTAAAGATATTATAATAGTAATATCCTATGGAAAATTTTAATTTCTCCAAAAAATTTATTAAATGTCACAAATAGATTATGTGTATAAAAATTATATAAATTCTAATAATATTTAAAAAATTGGGGGTTTTTACTTTGTCTTTTGGCGGGTGGGAGGATAGGGGTGGGGCCTGAATTTCGAAAAATGGCTTCTTAAATGACGCCTTGGGCACAAAAGGACTCTACATGCCAAATTTCAGCCTTATAGGTATTATAGTTTAGGCTGCGCGTTGTCATCACTTAGTCACATCTCTCTTTATATATATAGAGATGGAAAAAAAAAGAAGAGTTGAAAAAAAATGCATTTTTCACAAAAATGATCAATTAGGGTACCGAGCGGCCGGATTTCAAAACACAACACCGAAATTGCTTTTAAGGGGGGGGGGGGTCATTTAAGGGGGCTTTTAGCGAAAAAAGCATATTGATATCTCATTTGAGTTAAAAGTTGGAAAAACCGAATTTTTTAAGAAAATGACGATTTGGGGTACTTAGAGGCGGAATTTCAAAAAAACCCGAAACTACTTTTTAGAGGTTCATTTAAGGAAACTTTGAGCGTAGAAAGCATATTAAAATCTCATTTCAGTTAAAAGTTGGAAAATCCGAATTTTTTTACAAAAATGACAATTTGGGGTACTTAGAGGCCGAATTTCAAAAAACCCTGAAACAACGAATTTAGATATTCATCTAAGAAAAATTTTAGCGAAGAGAGCATATTAATATCTCATCTCGTTTAAGAATTATTTAAAATACAAAAAAATACCCCATTTAGTGCCCTTAAAATTGGAATTTCGAAAAATGGCTTCTTAAATGACGCCTTGGGCACAAAAGGACTCTACATGCCAAATTTCAGCCTTATAGGTATTATAGTTTAGGCTGCGCGTTGTCATCACTTAGTCACATCTCTCTTTATATATATAGAGATGGAAAAAAAAAGAAGAGTTGAAAAAAAATGCATTTTTCACAAAAATGATCAATTAGGGTACCGAGCGGCCGGATTTCAAAACACAACACCGAAATTGCTTTTAAGGGGGGGGGGGGGTCATTTAAGGGGGCTTTTAGCGAAAAAAGCATATTGATATCTCATTTGAGTTAAAAGTTGGAAAAACCGAATTTTTTAAGAAAATGACGATTTGGGGTACTTAGAGGCGGAATTTCAAAAAAAACCCGAAAGTACTTTTTAGAGGTTCATTTAAGGAAACTTTGAGCGTAGAAAGCATATTAAAATCTCATTTCAGTTAAAAGTTGGAAAATCCGAATTTTTTTACAAAAATGACAATTTGGGGTACTTAGAGGCCGAATTTCAAAAAACCCTGAAACAACGAATTTAGATATTCATCTAAGAAAAATTTTAGCGAAGAGAGCATATTAATATCTCATCTCGTTTAAGAATTATTTAAAATACAAAAAAATACCCCATTTAGTGCCCTTAAAATTGGAATTTCGAAAAATGGCTTCTTAAATGACGCCTTGGGCACAAAAGGACTCTACATGCCAAATTTCAGCCTTATAGGTATTATAGTTTAGGCTGCGCGTTGTCATCACTTAGTCACATCTCTCTTTATATATATAGAGATGGAAAAAAAAAGAAGAGTTGAAAAAAAAATGCATTTTTCACAAAAATGATCAATTAGGGTACCGAGCGGCCGGATTTCAAAACACAACACCGAAATTGCTTTTAAGGGGGGGGGGGGTCATTTAAGGGGGCTTTTAGCGAAAAAAGCATATTGATATCTCATTTGAGTTAAAAGTTGGAAAAACCGAATTTTTTAAGAAAATGACGATTTGGGGTACTTAGAGGCGGAATTTCAAAAAAACCCGAAAGTACTTTTTAGAGGTTCATTTAAGGAAACTTTGAGCGTAGAAAGCATATTAAAATCTCATTTCAGTTAAAAGTTGGAAAATCCGAATTTTTTTACAAAAATGACAATTTGGGGTACTTAGAGGCCGAATTTCAAAAAACCCTGAAACAACGAATTTAGATATTCATCTAAGAAAAATTTTAGCGAAGAGAGCATATTAATATCTCATCTCGTTTAAGAATTATTTAAAATACAAAAAAATACCCCATTTAGTGCCCTTAAAATTGGAATTTCGAAAAATGGCTTCTTAAATGACGCCTTGGGCACAAAAGGACTCTACATGCCAAATTTCAGCCTTATAGGTATTATAGTTTAGGCTGCGCGTTGTCATCACTTAGTCACATCTCTCTTTATATATATAGAGATGGAAAAAAAAAGAAGAGTTGAAAAAAAAATGCATTTTTCACAAAAATGATCAATTAGGGTACCGAGCGGCCGGATTTCAAAACACAACACCGAAATTGCTTTTAAGGGGGGGGGGGTCATTTAAGGGGGCTTTTAGCGAAAAAAGCATATTGATATCTCATTTGGGTTAAAAGTTGGAAAAACCGAATTTTTTAAGAAAATGACGATTTGGGGTACTTAGAGGCGGAATTTCAAAAAAACCCGAAAGTACTTTTTAGAGGTTCATTTAAGGAAACTTTGAGCGTAGAAAGCATATTAAAATCTCATTTCAGTTAAAAGTTGGAAAATCCGAATTTTTTTACAAAAATGACAATTTGGGGTACTTAGAGGCCGAATTTCAAAAAACCCTGAAACAACGAATTTAGATATTCATCTAAGAAAAATTTTAGCGAAGAGAGCATATTAATATCTCATCTCGTTTAAGAATTATTTAAAATACAAAAAAATACCCCATTTAGTGCCCTTAAAATTGGAATTTCGAAAAATGGCTTCTTAAATGACGCCTTGGGCACAAAAGGACTCTACATGCCAAATTTCAGCCTTATAGGTATTATAGTTTAGGCTGCGCGTTGTCATCACTTAGTCACATCTCTCTTTATATATATAGAGATGGAAAAAAAAAGAAGAGTTGAAAAAAAATGCATTTTTCACAAAAATGATCAATTAGGGTACCGAGCGGCCGGATTTCAAAACACAACACCGAAATTGCTTTTAAGGGGGGGGGGGGTCATTTAAGGGGGCTTTTAGCGAAAAAAGCATATTGATATCTCATTTGAGTTAAAAGTTGGAAAAACCGAATTTTTTAAGAAAATGACGATTTGGGGTACTTAGAGGCGGAATTTCAAAAAAACCCGAAAGTACTTTTTAGAGGTTCATTTAAGGAAACTTTGAGCGTAGAAAGCATATTAAAATCTCATTTCAGTTAAAAGTTGGAAAATCCGAATTTTTTTACAAAAATGACAATTTGGGGTACTTAGAGGCCGAATTTCAAAAAACCCTGAAACAACGAATTTAGATATTCATCTAAGAAAAATTTTAGCGAAGAGAGCATATTGATATCTCATCTCGTTTAAGAATTATTTAAAATACAAAAAAATACCCCATTTAGTGCCCTTAAAATTGGAATTTCGAAAAATGGCTTCTTAAATGACGCCTTGGGCACAAAAGGACTCTACATGCCAAATTTCAGCCTTATAGGTATTATAGTTTAGGCTGCGCGTTGTCATCACTTAGTCACATCTCTCTTTATATATATAGAGATGGAAAAAAAAAGAAGAGTTGAAAAAAAATGCATTTTTCACAAAAATGATCAATTAGGGTACCGAGCGGCCGGATTTCAAAACACAACACCGAAATTGCTTTTAAGGGGGGGGGGGTCATTTAAGGGGGCTTTTAGCGAAAAAAGCATATTGATATCTCATTTGAGTTAAAAGTTGGAAAAACCGAATTTTTTAAGAAAATGACGATTTGGGGTACTTAGAGGCGGAATTTCAAAAAAAACCCGAAATTACTTTTTAGAGGTTCATTTAAGGAAACTTTGAGCGTAGAAAGCATATTAAAATCTCATTTCAGTTAAAAGTTGGAAAATCCGAATTTTTTTACAAAAATGACAATTTGGGGTACTTAGAGGCCGAATTTCAAAAAACCCTGAAACAACGAATTTAGATATTCATCTAAGAAAAATTTTAGCGAAGAGAGCATATTAATATCTCATCTCGTTTAAGAATTATTTAAAATACAAAAAAATACCCCATTTAGTGCCCTTAAAATTGGAATTTCGAAAAATGGCTTCTTAAATGACGCCTTGGGCACAAAAGGACTCTACATGCCAAATTTCAGCCTTATAGGTATTATAGTTTAGGCTGCGCGTTGTCATCACTTAGTCACATCTCTCTTTATATATATAGAGATGGAAAAAAAAAGAAGAGTTGAAAAAAAAATGCATTTTTCACAAAAATGATCAATTAGGGTACCGAGCGGCCGGATTTCAAAACACAACACCGAAATTGCTTTTAAGGGGGGGGGGGGGTCATTTAAGGGGGCTTTTAGCGAAAAAAGCATATTGATATCTCATTTGAGTTAAAAGTTGGAAAAACCGAATTTTTTAAGAAAATGACGATTTGGGGTACTTAGAGGCGGAATTTCAAAAAAACCCGAAAGTACTTTTTAGAGGTTCATTTAAGGAAACTTTGAGCGTAGAAAGCATATTAAAATCTCATTTCAGTTAAAAGTTGGAAAATCCGAATTTTTTTACAAAAATGACAATTTGGGGTACTTAGAGGCCGAATTTCAAAAAACCCTGAAACAACGAATTTAGATATTCATCTAAGAAAAATTTTAGCGAAGAGAGCATATTAATATCTCATCTCGTTTAAGAATTATTTAAAATACAAAAAAATACCCCATTTAGTGCCCTTAAAATTGGAATTTCGAAAAATGGCTTCTTAAATGACGCCTTGGGCACAAAAGGACTCTACATGCCAAATTTCAGCCTTATAGGTATTATAGTTTAGGCTGCGCGTTGTCATCACTTAGTCACATCTCTCTTTATATATATAGAGATGGAAAAAAAAGAAGAGTTGAAAAAAAATGCATTTTTCACAAAAATGATCAATTAGGGTACCGAGCGGCCGGATTTCAAAACACAACACCGAAATTGCTTTTAAGGGGGGGGGGGTCATTTAAGGGGGCTTTTAGCGAAGAAAGCATATTGATATCTCATTTGAGTTAAAAGTTGGAAAAACCGAATTTTTTAAGAAAATGACGATTTGGGGTACTTAGAGGCGGAATTTCAAAAAAACCCGAAATTACTTTTTAGAGGTTCATTTAAGGAAACTTTGAGCGTAGAAAGCATATTAAAATCTCATTTCAGTTAAAAGTTGGAAAATCCGAATTTTTTTACAAAAATGACAATTTGGGGTACTTAGAGGCCGAATTTCAAAAAACCCTGAAACAACGAATTTAGATATTCATCTAAGAAAAATTTTAGCGAAGAGAGCATATTAATATCTCATCTCGTTTAAGAATTATTTAAAATACAAAAAAATACCCCATTTAGTGCCCTTAAAATTGG
>JAKCPI010011959.1:0-26664 GCA_023213315.1 Euborellia annulipes | reverse complement strand
TTTGAGAGTCCTTTGCCTTTAATTTGAGCTATTTGAGACCAATTGAAGATCATGGACGATATATTGAGCCTTGTAGATTGGAACGGGGTCTCTCCAAGGTGTACTGTTGCTGATACACACCTTAAATATGAAATTTCAACCTCCCTTTGATTCTTGAGATATTTTGTTCACAGACACATAGACGTGGGAATCACTTGTTTGGACTCAAACCATAAAAATCTCGACATAGAATCCAATTGGACTCAAAACATGTATTCTCATCAAAATCTCGACATAGCATCCAATAATTTCTATTTATATTAATATATTAACACACAATATATATATAAATAAGAGAAAGTAAAAATCAAGAATTACGGAGAATAATCTCAAAAGAACAAATAACAAACAAACACTCTTTGAAATTCTATAAAAGTCGATCCATTAAATTTTAAAGAGGAAAAAAAAAAAAACGTTAATTTTAAAAAGAAAGAAAGCATTTTTTTTTTTAACTTTGTAAAAAATGTATATTTCGATTTCATAACATTAATTAGTTAGTTCAAGGTCAGGGAGACGTGTGTTGGAAAGTTAATAAAAGTAAGAGAGAGAGAGAGGCCATTTTATTTCAACGAGAGAATTAGACGCTAAAAAACAGAGCCAAAAGCCATATGTGACAAAATTAAAATGATCTGGAGGAGTGAGTGAGAGAGAGAGCAGCGAAATTGCCACATACTGACTGCTGTCCTTGCTAATACAGTATTTAATAAAGGCAATGTTTTACTAAGTTTTAATAAATAAATGGAAAAATTTATATACGACTAAGGTTAATGTTACTGTTTACATCTCGATGGTAACATTGAGTTTGCCAATATTCTCATAAGAACTGAAGATGACCTTCTTTTATTGATGATTTTCATTCGATAGACTCTCCTGCCTGGCTGAAATCCTCACATCAATATCGTTTCATCAGTAAAATACTAATATTCTTTGGCAATTTTTGTTTAATAAAAGTTTCCAGTAACTTGTCAAAACTGGCAAGGGAGAAGAGCAACAGTCACCACAATCGTTGCAGTTAAGCAATGCCAAGAGTGGGGAAAGCTCGGGATTGGTGACCCCGAGCAATCAGGGTGTGGAATGTCCCCCGGTGGCCAGCGGTACTATGAATTTTTAAAAATATATTTATAAATATACACCCCTAAATGGCCTCTGTATGCCGAAAAGGGTTAAAAAAAAAAATCTGAGAGTAACTAAGTATGAATTTTAATCAAAATTGTTACAATCAAGAAAAGAAAATCGAAAAAAATAAAAATATACATCAGTAAAGTATTAGTACTTATTAATAACCAACCGAATATTCGGTTTCGGTTACGGTTTCGGCCAGTTTCGGCCAAAAATCCTGGTTTCGGTTTCTTTCGTCAAAAAGTAGCCGAAACTTGAGTCTGTTAAGTTGGGATGAGACTCACAAAAAAAAAAGGTCATACGATTTGCACTCGAGGCCAATTTAGTCTTCCTGAAAAAAAGGTAAAATGATTTTTACGGGGGAAGAAAAAATTTTCCTGTAGTAGGGCGGAAAACTTGGGAAATTTTCCGCGGGGTTTAGTATCTTTAAAAAAAAAATTTGCCGCAGAAAAATTTTTAAATTAAGGCCCCCCTTCCCGAAAAAAATGTCTATATACGCCCTTTCAGTTACGGATTCGGCTGAAAATCTTGTTTCGGTCGGACTCTAGTACTTATTATTGAAAAGCTCATTTCCACGCTTCATGGGAGTAACTTACTCCTAGCTCTAGATATTTTGTTCACAATCAGACCATTTTTTGGACTCAAGGGACCTCAAAACATGTATTTAGTTAGCATCAAAATCTTGACATCCAATTTTTTGCCATGAATCCAATACTTTCTATCTATACATATATGTAAGAGAAAGTAAAAAAGTCAGAGAATAAATAATTCTTTATTTCTTTTTACTCTTCCCTCAATAGATTAGCCAGCCAGTGGAGTCATTTCAACTTTTCCTTGGGGGGCAATTTTTTTTTTCTTAAAATTTATTTACAAATAGGTACTCTAATTTGGCCAAAATATATTTAATTAAATTAATTGTTTAATTTTGTACCGTTTATATACAGGTAGATATATTTTGAAATATTTTGTTAAGATAGTTGTGTTTGAGCTGGAGGGTGAGATTAATAAATAGGAAAATAGGCTCTGATTTTTTTTCTCCTATTTATTAATATTTTATTAAGATTAATAGAAAATTTTTAAAAAATCAGAGTCATTAGGGGGCGGCACTGATTATAGCATACTATACTCTTTGGCATATTTTGTTCAAAAGGTTCGTCTAACTTGCCAAGGAGGTACCTAACTTAAATATAAAATTTCAAACTCCTAGCTCTTTTCGTTCTTGAGATATTTTGTTCAAAGACATACAGACAGACAGATCATGTTGCGAAAACCACTCAGGGGACCTCAAAACGTGTATATCCATCAAAATTTCTCTCGCCCCATACATTATATAATATATTAGTGTGTCAAGCGCCATCTACCGAGCTTTGTGAAAATTAACATTAAAGTTTTTTATTTTCATTGGATTATATATACATTTTTTTGTCAATTGTGCAAATAACATTAAATATAAATTTTTTTAGGACATATTTCATTAAAAATACTATTAATTAAAGCATTTGAAACAATATTCCGTGTTTAACTCAATTTTTAATTTTTTTTGGCGCTTGACACACTAATGCATAACAGGGTCCATATATAAGTAAAAATTGAATTTTATTTATTCATATTCTAAAAAAAAAATCTGGTGTGACTGGCGCACAGCACACAACTTTCTCTTACCTTCGGTAATCGAAAGTTGTGTACTGTGCTTGTCACACCAGATTTTTTGTGTCGACATGTATTTAGTTTCCGACAGTAGGGTACAATTGAATTCAAGATGTAAAATTTATAAGTATGGCAAAATGTTTATATTTTGTTACCATGGCAACCATTTCTCCTATCTTTTCTATGGAGTACAAGAGTAAAGTGGTCTTCAGAAGATTTCAATCACAAAATGAGAATATACATTTTAAAGAGAATCTAAAAAATAATTGATTTTTGAATTTAAAAAAAAAATCGTTGGAGCAAATTTTGAGAAAATCGAAAAAAACTGAAAAAGTGAATCAGTAAAGTGCTAGTACTTTTTGGTCGATTTTGTTCAAAAGCTTCGTGTCACGTCCCATGGGGGTGCCTAACTTAAATATAAAATTTCAACTTCCTAGCTCTTTTCGTTCTTGAGATATTTTGTTCACAGACACACACACAGACAGACACACAGACACACACACAGACAGACCATGTCGCGAAAACCACTTTTTTGGATTCAGGGGACCTCAAAACGTGAAGATCCATCAAAATCTCGACATCGAATTTTTGACATGAATCCAATACTTTCTCTCTATATATATATTACATATATACATAGGTAAGAGAAAGTAAAAATGATTTAGGCCTATTTATCTTTCAACCTGTTTCTCAAACAATCAGAAGCATTAAACAACATCACAGAGAAGAGGGTGGGGGTAACTGAAACTACCACCTACACTTTGTCTCTAGTCCGTTCCGAGAATAAATCAACCTAAAAGTTTAATGGTTTTTGGCTGCCTAAGTAAATATAGATTATTTAAATGAATTTCATATGATTCTAATTCCAGAATAGCAATTACAACATTCTATAATAAATAAACTTTCCCAATGTTCAAAAATAATTTTTTAAATTTAGTGTGACTAGTCGCAACACATTACATTCGTTGATTGAAAGATGTGTTTGGTATGGAAAGTATTGGATTCATGTCAAAAATTCAATGTCGAGATTTTGAGTCCAAAAAAGGAGGTCCCGCAAAATGGTCTGACTGGGAATAAAATATCTTAATTTCTTGGAATGGAAGATTTATTGCATTTAATCTCGACCAAGGTATTATAGATCAGGTTTTAACAATAAAAAGAGATATTTTTATTATTATACGCTTTATTGTAGAACTGCCTACTGCGTTAGCAAGCAGTTTTGGTGGAAATCATCCACCATCTTCAGACCTGTATAAAGCATAAATACTTAATAATATAAGTTTTCCTATTGGGCAAGCCAGTTCTGCAATAAAGCGTATAATAATAATAAATATCTCTTTTTATTGTTAAAACCTGATCTATAATATCTTGGTCGAGATTAAATGCAATAAATCTTCCATTCCAAGAAATTAATTTTAATTGCACCAATCCATTGAAAAAAAAATCTTAAGATCAAAAAGAGCTAGGATGTTGAAATTTTACATTTAAGTTAGGTACTTAACTGGCACGTGACATGAAGCTTTTAAGTAAAATCGGCCAAAGAGTACTAGTACTTAACTGATGCACTTTTTCTATTTTTTTTTTTTTTTTTTTTCGATTATCTAAAAATTCGTTCTAACAATTTTGATTAAAATTTAAAATTATATACGTATATTTATAAATAGAGAGAAAATTTTGGATTCATGTTACAAATTCAATGTCGAAATTTTGATGTTTGAGGTCCCCTGAGTCCAATAGTCAAATGGACTGTCTATGTTCAAAATAAAAGAATAGAGCTATGAGGTTGAAATTTTATATTCAAGCCCAACACAAAGCTTTTGAACAAAATCGGACAAAGAATACTAGTACTTTAATGATGTACTCTTTCCCATTTTCTCTTAATTTGTTTTAAGGATTTTGAATAAAATCTTTAAAATGTATATTTTTATATACCAGGTAATTAAAAATATTTATTAATTCATATACCCGAAAAAATAAGGGTGTGCCGCCGGGAGTTGAACCACGGATCTCGGAGTACAAATTGGAGGATCCGTGGTTCAACCCCTTATTTTTTCGGGTATATGAATTAATAAATATTTAATTATATAAATTTCCGTTTCGCTGCTCACATACGCGATATATATAATATCTTAAATATTATTTAAAATTTCTTGTATATTCTTATTTTGTCTTCAAAATTGTTCGAAACAAACTTTAGTCTTATACTTGAAGGAAAAAATATATGATTTTTCTATAATTCTCTACAATGCAGCCAGAAACTAAGTAGTCTATATATCGACACAAAAATATCTGGTGTGACAAGCACAGAACACAACTCTTAAATACTGAGGTAAACCATAGTTTGATGTTGATTTTCTAAAAAAAAAAAAGATCCCCGGGACTTGTAATGAATGGCTTCTCTTAATGCCTAAGAGAGAATTGCAACCTCCCAAAAGGCAGTTGGAAATTAAGATAGTTAAAATTCCCAAGACAGATATTTAGGGCGCTTTAGTAAATCTCTTAACAAGCGAGAGAGCGCCGCCATGTATGATATATTCTTAAGGGACACAAGACTGAAAAATGACGTGAAGATAAAAGCTGTTGTAAAGAGAGTCATAATGTCACACTTATCATGATTTAACTTTGTCTTGAGAAAAAATCATTTTTTTTTTTTTTAAGCCGACTTTAAGATTTCATATTTTTATTGTTAATAGGATTATTTATGAAAACTTTTTTTTTTTTTTTTTTAAATCCTTTTAAACTTTTTAAATAGCTACTTCATAAATAATTTTGTTATGATAATGATTTCTGTATATACAGTATTATCCACCTGGATTTTTTTTTTTTTTTTTAATCTTTTATTCATTCCATTTTGTATAATAAATTTTTTATTTTAAGAATTTTTTTTTCTTTAAATAATACATAAAATGTATTTAATTTAATTTTTATTAGAGATAAAAAAAAATATGGTGTGATTACTCGCACTGCACATACCTTCCCCTTCGATAATTGAAAGTTGTGTTCTGTGCTTGTCACACCAGAATTTTTTGTGTCGGCATATATTTAGTTTCCGCCTAGAATTCAAGATATAAAATTTATATTTTGTTAGCATTCAAGTACAAGAGTAAAGTGTGTTTCTAACAATTTCAAGGACAAAATGAGAATATATATTTTAAAGAGAATCTAAAAACTAATTGATTTATGAAATTTAATCAAAATCATTACAACGAATATTCAGAAAATCGAAAAAAAACTAAAAAAGTACATCAGTAAAATACTAGTACTTATTGGCCGATTTTGTTCAAAAGTTTTGTGTCACCTTGTAGAGTGGTACTTAATTTAAATATAAAATTTCAATCTCCTAGTTCTGTTCGGTCTTGAGATATTGAATTCACAGAGAGACCATTTTTTGGACTCAGGAGATCCCATCAAAATTTCGACATCGAATTTTTGACATGGATCCAATAATTCCTCTCTAATATATATAGATAAAAGAAAGTAAAAAGGCATAGAATAAGTAATTCGTTATTTCTCTTTATCTTTCCTCAATAGATTATAGTAAACTATACTTCCTTTGAGTTTTGTTCCTTTCTCTCAAGAGCGTCTCTTAGCCCTCGTGACGGCGCTCTTATAACGCGAAAAAATAAATTAAGCGCCACCCTAGTTGGATTTTGCTTCTCCCCTTTCTTTTGGATTTCTTTCTTTTCTTTCTTTGGGAGTTGAATTTTTTCGAGAGAAGGGGAGTTCGGATGATCCGAGAAGTAACCCCCCCCCCCCTTCTCTCCAACAGAATGAATAAATTTTAAAAATATAAAATATTGTACTTTGCAAATGTAATAAAAAATCTATAAATATAATAGTGGAGTGTCCGTCTGTCCGTCTATCTGTCACGCTCTATTTGGGCAACTTCTCGTAGGAATTTTGAAACGAAAGGAATTACATAAAAATTATTTTCGTCCCGAAATTCCTATAAATTTTTGAGTTATTGTTACGATTTCTCCTATAGTAAATGTATGAGGAAATCTTCATGCATACTTTGCATTTATGTATTCTATGAATGTAAACAAATCCTCAAGCAGACACTGGATTGGAATGGTAATATTAAAACAATAATAGCCCTCGGGGCTTGGTGTAGGGGTTAGTGTGCTAACCTCGTATACCAAAAGTCGCGGGTTCGGACCCCAAGCTGTCCGATGATTTTATATTTAAGCCATTTGGATACCAAATGGCCCAAAAGCTCCATATTTTCTCAATTTTTCTTGGGGCAGGGTGCTTTTTGAGGAGGGCCGGGCCCCCAGGCACCCCCCTAGTTACGCCCATGCCAACATATAAAACAAACATTTGTTAAATAATAAAAATTAATATTAAAAAAATTACTTTATTTTATATAAAAAATTATAAAAAAATAAAAAATAAAAATTTAAAATAAAATAAAATAAAATAAAAGAAAAAAAAATAAATAAAAAAAAAAAAATTTCAAAAGGAAAATTGTAAAAAAAAAAAATTAAAGAAAAAACAATTAAAAAAAAAAATAAATAAATAGAAAAAAAAATAAAACAAAAAATAAAAATAAAAGATATCAAAAATAAAATAGTAAAAAAAAGCAAAAAAAAATTAAAAAAAAAAAAAAAAAAAAAAATAAATAATAATAAAATAATAATAAAATAAAACAAAAAAAAAGAAATAAATAAAAAAAAGAAATAAAGAATATAAAAAATAAATAAAATAAAAGAAAATAAGATCAAAAAGAAAAAAATAAAATAAAATAAAAAATAAATTATTATTTCTTTGCCATAGGGTGGATTTGAACTCGAGTTTAAGATTATAAGCTTAAATATTATATAAAAATCTTAATTTAATTAAATTTCTTTTTTTTTTTTGCATAATCCAAAAAAAAAGTGAGTGACTCTCCTCCTTTGGTCTTTTCTCTTTCATTATTCACGCTTTGGTGATAAAACTTCACTCCCTTCTTCTTTCTCTCATCTTTAATTTGTTTTCTTCTACTTTATTATTATTATTATCATCATCCCATTTGATTTGATTTAGGAAATTATTTTATACGCTTTAGGGGACTTTGGGTATGAAAACTTTTATTTTATTTTTTTGTTGATAAGCTATAAATATTTAATCTTCTTTCACACCTTTTAATGTCAAAAATGTCAGAATTCGGCATCGATTCAAAATGGGAAATCCACCTCCCCCTTTTATGTGGTTCTAATTCAATAACATTGAAGAAGACAGGAAAGACAGAAAACGACAGTTGTTTTGACGTAATCATCTTCAATTAAATTATAGGATCATTCAATTGATTAAGCCCCCCCCCCTCGGGGATTTTAAAATTTCTATGATTCCTTTTCTTTAATTTAGAAAATTAAATTCGGTACCAGAATAATAATCATAAATTCAATTCAGATGCTGAGCTTAATTCTATTTCTAGCTACAAAATATATATAATTACTGATGTCATGAGTAGGCAAAAAGCATAAGCAGTGAAACCCCCCTCGGGTCATTTATCTTGTTGTTGTTGTTGTTGTCTGTGGTTCACAAAACGAGCAAGTCAACGTAGAAATTGGATGATTAAGCTTCGTCAATTTTTTTTTTTTTAAATGATCGTGAAAATAGTTTTTAAAATTCAATCAACTCAACAATTTATTGGATTCATGTCGAAAATTCGATGTCGAGATTATGAGTCCAATTAAAGGTCTGCCTGTGTTTAATCAAAATATCTCAAGAATGAAAAGAGTTACGAGGTTTAAATTTGATATTTAAGTTAAGTACCCTCTTGGCACTCTAAAATGAAGCTTTTAAACAAAATTGGCCAAAAAGTACTAGTACTTTACTGATGTACTTTTTTAGTTTTTTTCGATTTCCTCAAAATCCGGTCTAAGAATTTTAATTAAAATTCATATATCAATTATTATTTAGATGTTCTTTAAAATGTATATTCTAATTTTGCAGTCAAAATTGTATGAAGCATACTTTACTCTTGTATTTCATTAGAGAAATTGTTACAGATTTTTATCTGTTTATAAATTTCGCATTTTGAATTCACATGGAAATTAAATATATGTCAAAATTCTGGTGTGAAAGGCTCAGAATATAACTTTAAATTACAAAATGATTTAATAAATTTAATTTAAGAGAAAGTTATGTTACCAGTTCGATCAAAATTTTAAATTTTAAAGTGTTAATAAATATTACTTTTAGTGCAATTTGATTCCATTTTAAACCCCCTCTACTCACTAGTTATTGTCTTTAAATAAATTGCGAAAGTCAGAGTTATAAATACTGGAACTAAAGTATGTTAGATAATTAACAAATCACTTAACGAATCAATAGCAGCTTAAAAAAGTTAAACGACTGCATTTATTTATTTAAAAAAATAATAATTTAATTTTTAAATAAATGCTTTAAAATTTCAAATAATTCAATGAGTTGTAAAAAATTAAATCTTTTAATGAATATTTATTTATTCATATATTGAAATAAAGCTTATTTTATAATCAAAATCAAAAGCGTATCAGTCACCCAATAGCTGGCAGAGGAAAGGGGAAATTAACAAAAAATCTGGTGTGACAAGCACAGAACACAACTTCATTTACAGGGGGTAAGAGAAACTCTTCCCCCTGTAAATGAAGTTGTGTTCTGTGCTTGTCACACCAGATTTTCTGTGTCGACATATACTTAGTCTCCAGCAGTATATTAGAATTCAAGATGTACCATTTATAAAATATTTATATTTTGTTACAATGGCCGCCTTTTATCTATATATTTTAAGAGTAAAGTGTGCTTCAAACAATTTTGAAGCCAAAATGAAAATATACGTTTTAAATAGCATCTCAAACATAATTGATTTAAGAATTTTAATCAAAATCGTTACAGTGAATTTTGAAAAAAATCTAAAAAAACTTATTTAAGGTTCAGGAAATCCCAAATGAGCAACGCAGCTAGTCGTTTTTTCAATTTAAATAAAAATTAAAAAAATGACTAGCTGCGTTGCTCGTTTGGGATTTCCTGAACCTTAAATAAATTGTATTATCAGCTATACACCTCAATTAAATCTAAAAAAAACTTAAAAAGTACATCAGTAAAGTATTAGTACTCTTGCCCGATTTTATTTAAAAGTTTCCTGTAACGTGCCAAAAGAGTACCTAACTTACATATAAAATTTCAACATCGTAGCTCATTTCCTTTATACTTTATTTTGAATACAAACAGCGGGACCCACTTTTTTGGACTCAGGGGACCCTCAAAACCAGCAACATTTTGACATGAATCCAATACTTTCTCTCATATAGGAAAGAAAAACCAAACCTATTTCTAAACAAATAAGTGAAAAATAAACTTTTGGGAAAAAACTTCTCTTTAATTTAATCAAAATCTTATTATACTCACTTTAATTTTTTTAAACAAGAATAAAATACGAATTATAATTTTTTTTTTTTTTTTAATTATGATTTGTTTATAAAACAAGATAATGAAAATTAAAAGCCAAATTTAATATAATATGCTTATAACCGTCTTCCTTAACAAGTTTACAAATCTCAGTTTATTAATTACAGATTAAAATTATTATTTTTTTTTTTACTTCGTTTTCAAAAAAAAAGGAGGGTGTCGCAAAACAACAAACAATAGTTGAACTTAATTCTAAACTTTAACTTGTTTATTCTTTATAAGAAAATGAAAAGTGTTAAAACAAACATGGAAACAATTTAACTACTTAGCTTAGCTTGACAGTTGAGACTTTAAGACAGCTGTGTGTGTGTGTGTGTGGTTCTCGCCTAACAATTCGTTATTTATAATCAACTCTGGCATGGTCTTGTTAAGCTAACCTGCTGTCAGCACCTGGGGGAGGCCCCTTTACAATTTGCTTGAAACGAGAACCATGCTAAATTTATGAAAAGGATTGTCTGACTGGATTTAAATTTATTTAGAGATCTCTATAATTTTCTTATTTACAATAAATACTCTTTTTCAAAAATTTAGAGCTATTTATACAAAACTTTGATTCATATTTTTACTTTCTCTTACCCTATATATGAAATATATAAAGTATTGCGATCATGTCAAAAATTCGATGTCGAGATTTTGATGTTTTGAGGTACCCTGAGTCCAAAAGTGGGTCCCGCAAATTGGTGGACATTTTTGACCATGAAGGAAATGAGCTCCGAGGTTGAAATTTTATATTTAAGTTAGTCACCCTCCCAAGGGGTGAAAATAAGCTTTTGAACAAAATTGGCCAAAAAGTATTAGTACTTTATTGATGTACTTTTTTAATTTTTTTCGATTTTCTCAAAATTCGTTCCAAGGATTTTTTTTTAATTCATAAATGAACTATTTTTTAGATTCTCTTTAAAAAGTATATCAGTGAAATTTTTCGTGGAAATCGTTTGAAGTACACTTTACTTATGTGGAAGCATTCGTAGCTCAACGCCATCTATGAATCATCGCGTGGTCAAGTTTGAAACTAAAGTGCTAAGAGCAACTAACTAAACAAAAAATCTGGTGCGCCAGTCAAGCCAGATTTTTAGATTTTTTAATTAAGTAAACTTATGTGTTATATAATAAGAAAGTAAAAAATTCTGGTGTGATTGGTTGTATAACACACAACTTTCTCTTGAAAGTGAGTTTCAGGTCTATTCTCTAAAAACAGGCGTTAAAATTTTGAATAAACAAATGGGTGTTAAAAAGTAATGTTCAAAACAATCAGTATTAAAAAATGCTATTGAAAATCACTTCCTTGCTTCAAATAGCTCTGTAAACAAAAATTTAAAGCCAAAGCGTTAACATTTAGTAAATAGTGTTAAGAATTAATGTTAAGTCTAGGGAGTGCCTTTAATATTTTAACGTCGTGTTTAAAATAAACATGGCGTCCTTAACCTAAAAAGCAAGGTTATGAATTTGATAGCTTTGAAATAAAAGCTTGTTACATTACTTTTTAACACCCATGTGTTCATTTGAAATTTTAACGAATGTTTTTAGAGAATAGACCTGTTTATGTGCTTGTCACATATGATTTCCGCAATACGGTAAATTAAAATCCAGGATGTAAATTTTGTTACCATGGCTTTTATCTTTCCTTTAAAGGACAAGAGCAAAGATTGCTTCAAACAATTTTGAATACAAAAAGAGAATATACATTTTAAAGAGCATCTAAAAAATAATTAATTTATGAATTTTAATCAAAATTGGACTCAGTGAATTTCTATCAAAATATTGACATGAGTCCAACACTTTAATACAGTAGAAGTGTGACTGGTCACACCAGATTTTTCTTGTCGAAATATGTTTAGTTTCCGCCGATATATTAACAAAATTCGAGATGTAAAAAATTTATAAACAGGGGAAAATATTTATATTTTTTACCATGGCATTCATTTCTTCTCTTTCCAATAAAGTACAAAAGTAAAGTGGTCTTCGAAAATTTCAATGGCAAAGTGAGAATATACGTTTTAAAGAGCATCTAAAAAAATAATTGATTTTTGAATTTTAATCAAAATCGTTGGAGCAAATTTTGACAAAATAAAAAAGAACTGAAAAAGTACATCAGTAAAGTACTAGTACTCTTTGCTCGATTTTGGTCAAAAGCTTCGTATCCCAGAGGCCTTAAATATACCCACACAGCACGGAATATTGCAATCTTGCTCAATGTTGTCAATATTGCGGCAACATTGATGCAATATTGCAGCTCAAACAGCAATATTGCTAGTTTGGAATATTGCCGCTGCAATGTTGCCAAGATTCGCAATGTTTCTGCAACATTGCTGCAATATTTTGTGCTGTTGGGGTAAAATTTCAACCTCTTGGCTCTTTTTTCTTGAGATATTTTGTTCATAGACAGACCATTTTGCGGGACCCTCTTTTTTTGGACTCAGGGGCCTCAAAACGTGTATTTTCATCAAAATCTCGACATGAGTCCGATACTTTAGAAAGTAAAAAATACCCTTCTCTTCGTTTAAATCAAAATCTTTACTTCTTGATTTATCAAAATCGGCCTGATAGAATATATTTACGACGCTTGATGGTCAGAATATATTTTTTCTTTATCGCAACGATGCATTTTGCAAATATTTATTATGGATATGAGGCGAACGTTATCGGTCGTCGAATAGAATTAAGTTCCCTTATTCGATGGAGAGTGTAGCGAAGGAGAGAGTAGTGAAGGGGGGGGGGGAGGGGGGGATGAATGTTATACTGGCCTGACAAGATAGAGAGGTGCACAATGGTATGAGCAAAAGGGACTAAAAAGCTTCACTAAGGATGTTATGTCACGCTTTTGACACCAATGGGCCCTTCAACTCTATGATCGAACATCTGACCTAAAGCCACTTTTAATCAATCAAAATCCGAATGCGAATGGATTTAAAAATCAAATTAAATAAAACTAGCTGCGCCGCTCGATTTCAGGGGGCAACGGTAAATTGGTCAAACAGACAGACAGACAACTAGCCCCGCTGCCACCTTAGGCGGATCTTCGCCTTTTCTTAATTATGAAAAGGAAATTGTTATTATTATTCCTATCCAGTGCCTGTTTGAGGATTTGTTTACATTCATAAAATACATAAATGCAAAGAATACATAAACATTTCCGCGAATAGTCTGTAGCAAAAACTATGAAGCAGAATTACATTACATTAAAATTGGGTAATGGCAGAATGAAATTTATCAAGGAAAAAAAAAACAATATATTTCCTACTAAGTACACTTCAAAGTGTAATTCAAACAATTGTGAGCTAAAAATAAAGAGATCTAAATTGATTTTTGAATTTTAATGAAATTTGATTAGAGCAAATTTTGAGAAAAAAGTAAACATCAGTAGAGTACTAGTATTCTTTGGCCTATTTTCTTTAAAAGCTTATTTTGCTCGATAGTTATTTACATAATATAATATAACAACAAGAGATTGAAATTTTGTACATTATTGCTATACTAGTCGCACTGATTGACTTGGGCTTCACCTTCCTGGACACTATCACAGCTGTCTCCGGGTCGGCCGCAGGCTCAGAAAAAGATTATTATTTCAATTCAGTGCCTGCTTGAGGATTTGTTTACATTCAAAATATACTTAAAATACATAAATCTTTCCTCATACATTTAATATGGGAGAAATCGTAACTTTAGGAATTAATAACTCAAAAAGTTATAGGAATTTCGGGATGAAAATAATTTTCCTGTAATTCCAAGAAGGTCTTTAAGCATATAAAATTCGGATTCAAAAATACTGGAAGTTGGTCAAACAGAGCGTGATAGACGTGCAAACGCACTAACACTCTGCTATTATATCATCATACTATAATATAAATGGTTAACGAGTGACTTACTGTCCCTGTGTGTATGTGCTTATCGGAAAGCTGATTGGCCAGAATAAAAGAAAGTTGTGTCCAAGAGGGAAATTTAAATTTAAGTCAAAGAGGGAAATTTAAAATTTCCAAACAAAGAGCAAGAATAAATTTGATACATTTACTCGCCTTCGTCCCGGGAATGCAGACCTCTAGCAAGTGGAAAAGCCCGCGGGAGGCGATAATCGCAGTCAATGTTAATGTAAAATGAAGTGAGAAAAAGGACGATAAGATTCATATCTTATCGAATAGTCGAAATCTTTTTTATCTATTTTCGACTAAATCAAACGAAATGAATAAATTTTCTTTTAGAATTTATAATAAATAAATAACAAAAAAAAAAATAATATTTGAAAGTGACATTCATATTTAGCTATCTAGTATTTTATTGTTTAAAGCTTATATAAACATGCCGGAGGATTCTTTTTTTTTAGGATTTTCATGGAAAACATGAACGAGTCTAAAACTAAAAGAGCTTAAGAGATTTACCGCCGATGGCTGAGTGTTGGAACATGAGAAAAAAATCACTCGAGAGCGGGCGGGTGCATTTGGCCCAACGTTGAATAATTCATAAAATAAAAAAAAAAGACAGGGTAGAGAGCCGCCGAAGGGCCGATGAGGAATCGGCCACAGGAAAACAATCAGCCAAGAAAATAACCCCCCACACTTGATGGAAATGGTTTGCGGCAAAGTCCGATTTATAATTTGCAATAAAAAAAAAAAAAATCTGCGTGGAGAGAAAATAAATTGGCATTTAATTCATCTTATTTATCAGGGTGTAGTTTTTTTTTTTTTTTTTTTTTTAATGCGACTTTTTCCAAGTTATTTAACTTTGGGATGAATGGGAATCAATTTATGAAAAATTCATTTTACTGTTGCGCTACGAAATCACAAATATATATTCTTTTTTTTTTACCTTTTCCTTGAGAAATATCAAGAATTAGAGAATTCAAGCAAATCTGGATAGAGATGGGCAAAGAGATTTTTGTCACATTTTAATAAATACCTGGCTCTAAACAGCAGCAAGATCAATTCAGTCCTGGTTTTTGAATGCTTTAATTCGCTACAGGAATTCGGGAGGTAAAACTCAATGGACCTCAGGACCTAGTGGGGTAAAGGATAATGCAGATTCGGTTCGTCAACTCTGGAACAGAACCGGCCACCTTGGAGTACCTAAAGTAGACCATTAAAGACTGGTCGAGAGAGAATTCCAAGCAAAAAGCAAAGTAAAACAAGACCTTACAAGAAAAGAACTGAGGAATTGCTAAGATGTAAAACAATCACGGCCTTCCTGACTGGAAATGCCCCTGTGGAATATACAGCGATGATCCTGTGTGCAGGGAATTAGAGACTGCTCTGTACGTGTGAGACGCTGGCATATAAAAGATATAAACTATTTGAGATTTGATCCAAAATAAATAGGGACCAGCTCAAACAATAGAATATTTTATTTAATTATGGACAACTCTTCTTTATGAGAGTGGGAAACCAAAACTCTACCGGATAACAGATTTTGAGTTAAACAGCTAATAACGATCACCAATCGCTCTAATTTTCCTTTGATATTTCTCATACAAATCTATATTATATATATATATTATTGGTGTAAAATTAAAACACAATTATTTTCTTCTTTCGGTGCTAATCGCCCCCTTCCTCAGGACTGAGCAGGTGCAAAGCACCCGAAACGTCGACGAGCAGAATGAAATAAAATTGTGTTTTATTTCTAATCCTGGTTGCCTACCCAGCACCAATAATATTTATTCACAGTCTCCAGCCAAAGAAAATATTATCTATATATATAATTGGCTAATGTCCGTCTGTCTGTCGGGAAAATTCATGTAAGTTCAAAACCATATTTTATATGCTTAAAGAGGATTACAGGAAAATTATTTTCGTTTTTTAACTTTTTGAGTTATTAATTCCTAAAGTTACGATTTCTCCCATTGAAAATGTAAGAGGAAATATTTATATTGTCTTTGCATATATGTATTCTATATATTCTACAAATCCTCAAGCAGGCACTGCATTGGAATAGTAATAATAATTTTCTTTTCGTCGCATGCGGGACAGAACCAGCTGAGGAGGAAATTGTGATTTAATATTCCAACTTTTTCGCAATTTTCTCAAAATAACACTTTTTCTGAGTTGTGGCAGTCACTTTAGAAATACGTGTGCAATGAAATTAATACATAGAGAGGTGGAAAATTAGATCTCCCCAGGATTAGAACCACAGATTTTCTGGTTTGTACTTTGCATGCCCTACCACTAGATTAATGGTTCAACTCCGGACTTTTTGCATATTTTGAATTATCGAATCAGGCATTTCATTTTTCAATTTCTCTCTAAATTATTTCACATTTTAATGTGAGCCTAATTTATTTTCTTTAACAAAAAATTTCAATTATTTATTTTTTAGGAAATAAAAAAAAGAAAATTTTAAATTAAAAGGATATACTATTTACGATAAAAGCTTATATAAAAAAAAAAGGAAATGGATTTATAAAGTGAAAGTAAAATAAAGGAAATTGATCAAAAGGATCAGAATTATTAAATTAAATCCTTTAATAGGATTCTTTCTAATCACATCATTAGTAAGCTTTAATAGCCTTAATAAAGTTTTTAACATATTCTAAATTTAAACATAGCATGCAAATAAATGTAGCTGAACAAAAAGTTATTCTATACTAAAACGTCCTTTGGGATGAATGTATTCATGTTGCCTGAGAACAAATCTCCTGGCACAAAGGAGCCGAAGAGGAGAGAGAGAGAGATCCATTCCATCTAGAACCCACTTAACTACAAAAATCATTTAAACCCTACCTATCAAGATGCAGATTTATTTCATTTCATTTAATTTTTTTTTTTTATCTTTTCTTCAGAGAAATTGATGAATAATTGAAACTTATTCGTTTCGATATTTTATTTACTAGTCGCATCCCAGTCGGGCCCACCTGCGGCAGACCCTCGCTTTTTTTAATAATAAAAAGAATTATTTAATTAATTCAGTGCTTGCTTGAGATTTTGTTTACATCCCTAGAATACATAAATATTTCCTCATACGTTTCCTATGGGAGAAATCGTAACTTTAGGAATTAATAACTCAAAAAGTTATAGAAAATAATTTTCCTGTAATTCCTAGAAGGTCCTCTTTAAGCATATTGGCCAAACAGAATGTGACAGAATTATATATAGGTTATAGATTTACATGCTGTGTGACGATCGCTTTGATCAGAATGGAATTTTTAATACTCATTAACATCTTTCAGTGTCTCTATTTCCAGGTGCTATCAGCAAAGCCTGCCTTTGATGGACAAGTTGATTACGAGAGAAGATATTTAATTTCAAACAGAATTCCAGATATAAAATGTATAAACTTAGAAAAATATTTATATTTTATTGCTATAAAATACAAGAGTAAATTGTGCTTCAAACAGACCAAAAGAGAATATACATTTTAAAGAGCATCTAAAAATTAATTTATTTATGAATTTTAATCAAATTGATTGAGAGAAAGTTGAAATAATATAAAAAGTACATTAATAAAGTACTAGTAATATTTGGGCGATTTTTTTAAAGCTTATTTTCATGCCTCAGTGGGGGACTTAACTTAAATAGAAAATTTTAATCTCGTAGCTTTACTATGAACACATTTTCTGGTCTCAGAGGATCTCAAAACATGTATTTCCATCAAAATATTGATTTTTTACATGAATCCACTACTTTCTCACTCTGTTAATATCCACTTATATAATAATAAGATTGAGTAAGGCATTTTGTAGTTTTTTTAGTCTTCAAAAACCACTCAACCACACAACGAACCCCTCTGGGAATTCTTTCATCAGGTGACTAAAAAAAAAAAAAAAACAAAAAAAAAACAAAACAGTTGTCCAGATAGTATAATGAACTGAAAAAGGCTGCAATCCAATATGAAATATTTTAATATAAAAGAAAACGAATTTTATTTCATTTTATTTTATTTACAGACCTAGATACTGACTTTCAGTCGTTTCAAAATTCATATTGAGATTGTTGAAGTTACCGTTCCCCTCCCCCTTCTCTCCCCGATAATTCTTATTGAGATTGTTGAAATTGTGATTTTCTTCTGAAATTCCTATTTAAATTGTTGAAGTTAAGATTTCGCCCCTGAAATTCCTATTGAGATTGTTGAGCTTACGATTACGTTTCGAAATTCCTGTTTAGATTGTTGAAGTTACCGTTCCTCCCCCCCCTTCTCCCCCCGATAATTCTTATGTAGATTTGTTCGAAGTAGTGGCTGTGAGATGTGTAGATGGATAATTATGGGCAGGAGCAGCCAATAAATAGACTATGTATGCAGATTCAATCACCGGAGACGTTTCGGTTCTTTTTATATCTTATGTAGATTGTTGAAGTTACATTTTATCCCCAAAATTTCTATTGAGATGGTTGAAGTTACGATTTCCACCTCGCATGGGAGAGAATATTCAATGAGGTTTTTCAGGTTGAAATAATTAAATCAAGTTCAAAGAATACAAATAAGAAAATATGGGAGGCTCCGCCGCAGCCCTCAAGGGCGAGTGACGCGGCTAGTATTAATTGATTTCCTTATTATATTAATATTTTACAACTTAATTTCTTACAATGTTAATTAAATTAATGTGAGTTCTAGGAACGTAGGATGAAATAATAATAAAAAAAAAAAAAAACACCTTGTGAGAAGATCGAATTTCCGAACCAGAGCTTTAGTAAATGTTGTCAAGTTAGTAGCTACAACTTTTTAGCAAGTGAACTCACGTGGGCGAAAACTCTCGTCTCTCGTCAGTTCATTCGTCGTCGTCGGTCGTTGTTGTTGTTGTCGTTGTCGCTGTGCTTTCTCTTGCTGGTCAACAAGTTTGTCCAACTTTGATCCAGTGTTAATCCTATGGCCCTTTTGTATCCACCCCAAAAGGTCTATATTTCTCATCCCCTCTCTTCTCTCTCTCTCTTAAACCACCCTTCCTGTGTCCTCTCGTCTTTTGGTCACATGCATTTTGATCGCGTTCTATCTGACCCTTCGTCCTTAACGTTAAGCTGATTAAGGAAAGACACTTCAGGCCATAGAATACACGGCGTTAAATCAAATTAAGAAAAAAAAGTACAAAATAATATAAAAACTCTTTAGCTGTGCACTAGAAATTAAGAAATTATAAAGATTTAGAATTGATTTTAATATCTAATTATATAATTCGCTTTTCCTATTTGGGCAACTTCCCGTTGAAATTTCGAAACCAAATTTTATATGCTTAAAGAAGACCTTCTAGGGATTACAGGAAAATTATTTTCATCCCGAAAGTCCTATAACTTTTTGAGTTATTAATTCATAAAGTTATGATTTCTCCCATAAGAAATGTATAGAGAAATCTTTCTGTATTCTTTGCATTTATGTATTCTATGAGTTTTTGAGTTATTAAATGTTGAAGTTACGATTTCCCCCATAGGTATAGAGAAATATGTATTTTTGCATTTATGTATTCTATGAATGTAAACAAATCCTCAAGCAGGCGCTGGTTTGGAATCGTAATAATAATTAACCATTACAAATTCGAAATGAAATTTTTACACTTTTATAGAGGATATTATGGAAAGTTAAGGAAAAAAATATTCGAGTTCTCAAATTTCCTTATGGGGTGACTCAAAAAATTCTCAAATGGGTTGGCTCAAAAAATTTCTGAAAATTCAGAATTTCCCATAGGAAAGCATTGGGTTCTATAAAAAATTAAAGCCAATTAATAATTATGATAATTAAATCTCTCAAATTAAAAATAATAAAATTTGATATAGACCTACAATTAATTTTTTTTTTTTTTTATACTGATTCTCATAGAAATATTTATTTTTAACAAAATAAAGTATAATGCTAATTTTTGTAAGTTGGCACGCCGATTTCTCAGGGTCACCCATCCAAGGGTTCGCCGCGCTTGGCATCGCTTAACCGCAACCGTTGATCTACTTCCGTTGTCAAGCTGTTTTTTTTTAATTTGTTAATTTTGAATAAATTGATTTGAAATTATTTTATTTATTTTATTTCCTTTAAATTCAAACAAATCTCTCCGATTCTTTTTTTTGTAATAAAATTTACTTTTCTTGTTAAAGAAGTTTATCAAATCATTGACGTGAATGGAATAAATTTAAAAAGTTTTATTTATTTATTTATTTATTTTTTTTTTTTTTAAAGATAATAATTTTTATAAATTCTACCTGGAGATCAAAAACTATGAGGAAAAAATTGTATCTTAAATAAATGATGAAGAAATTAATTTAATTTAAACGTTTTAAAGGTTGTGGTGTAACCAGGGAGGTTTTGAGATGATTTTAAGTTCTTAAAAAATGTTTGTTTGTTTTCAAAATTATTAAACAATAAATCCAATGGGATTTTAGCCTAAATATAAACAGCCCCTTCCACTTCATATGCTAGTCCTGGTTATTGATTTGTCAGTAATGTTAAAAACTATTCAAGAAAATTATTTTGAACTAATTTCCAAGAGGTTACGATTTCGTTTCGAAATTCCTGTTGAGATTGTTGAAGTTACGATTTCCTTCCTAAATTCCTATTTAAATTGTTGAAGTTACGATTTCGTTTCAAAATTCCTATTGAGATTGTTGAGGTTACGATTTCGTTTCAAAATTCCTATTGAGATGGTTGAAGTCACGATTTCAATCTCGCATGGTAAGAATATTCAATGAGGCTTTTCAGGTTGAAATAATTAAATTAAGTTCAAAGATTACAAATAAGAAAAGAGGGAAGGTTCCGCTGCAGATTACGTAAACCCTCAAAGGCGAGTGACGCGGCTAGTATAAATTGATTTCCTTATTATATTAATATTTTACAATAGATCTATCTAATCTATTTGAATAAGATTTTTAATATTCTTTGATGTATTTAACAATTTAGGTTTTTTTTTTATTGGTGAGCCAAACATTCCATGGCCTCTAGAATGAATCTCCAGCCTATATAAGGCAAACCACTTACTCACAAATTGTAGGTATTTATCATTACTAGGCTATATATAAAGCGCCAGCCACTGTGTGTATGTGCCTGTTCTCACGAACAGTAAAGGAATCCTGCGTTGAAAACAACTCGAGTTCAAATCCATCTCATAGCAAAAAAAAAAATTATCCAACTCTATTTGAAATGATTCAATTTCAAAATTTCTATATGAATAATTCGCTAATGTCTGTCAGGCTCTGAAATTTCGAAATCAAATTTTATCTGCTTAAAGAGGACCTTTTAAGGATTACAGGAAAATTATTTTCCTCCCGAAATTCCTGTAACTTTTTCAGTTATTAATTCATAAAGTTACGATTTCTTCCATAGGAAAATGAATGAGGGAATAGGCCTTTTATGTATTCTTTGAAAAATCAAGTTCAATTAAAAACAATTGTTTCTTAAAAGCATATGGAGATAATTCCTTTCAATTTTTTTTTCTTATTTAAATGACGCGTAAGCCATTCACTGTGACTAATAGAACAAATGAAATATTGTTGTTGATCTTAGGTGCACCCCCCTCAAAAAGCCTTCAAGACTTTTGCGCACCCCCCCCCCCCCCCCTTACAGGGTTCTCTCATAACGATCGGGCATTAGTCTCTATCAGGCGGACCCTGTCGACCTTCCCCTCATTTATTTCCATACTAACCAAACCTCCCCGTTTAACAATAACTTTGAGATAATTTTTTTTTTTTTTGTTTTCGAGGGGTGACTTCATTTCGGGAAAAAGGCCCTTAATAGCTTTGAGTTCTACTCCATTTACCCAACTGACAGGAAATTTCATACATTATCATTTTTTTTTTTAAGTTACCGTTAAATGATAGGTTTTCTTTAGCTTTTATCTAATAAGTTTTTATTTTCTAAATATATGTAGAAAGAAAGTATTGAATTGAAAAATTCATCCGATCGGATGTAGCACAAAGCTTTTGAACAAGATCAGTCAAATAGTATTACTACTTTACTAATGTACTTTTCTAGTTTTTTTTTTCGATTTTTTTCAAAATTTTCTCTATCGATTTTGATTAAAATACATAAATCAAATACTTTTTAAATGTTCTTTAAAATTTATATTCTCACTTTGACCTAAAATTCTTTTAAGCACACTTTACTATTGTACTTAATAGTGAAGATACGTTCGCAAAATAATATAAAAATATTTTTCTTTATTTCTATATCTCATATTCTAATATTTGACTGAATATATATATATATATATAAAATTTTGGTATGACATCGGACCAAAAAAAACCTAATAAATGAAAAAAAAGAAATTTAATTTTTCAAGTATATTTTTACTTTCCCTTACCTATATACGTATATGTAGGCATATGCATTATGCATGTAGGTTAATATAGCAAATACATATACATATAAAAAGAAAGTTGTCATGTCAAAAATTCGATGTCAAGATCTTGATGGATAATAATTAACTCATCAAAACGCTGGTACAGACACAGACAAAAATACAAAATTCCCCCTTCTTTTTATTTAGTATTTGTAATCGCCTTCTCGAATTTCAATTCAAAAGCCTTCTTAAATCGTGTATGGTTTTGAATATGAACCGAAATGAAGGCTTGCTTTCTCTATCTACCTATTATTATACATCCTCCATCAACAATTGAATTGATTTTTTTTTTTAACAGATAATCCACCCTCTTGCTATTCATTGACGTCGGGGTCTTTGTTTTCTACTTGCACCCTGTTTTTTTCTTCTCTTCTCTTTCACCCTTTAAATCCTTCAACTTTTCACCATCAATTTATTTACGTTTTTTTTTTTCTTTTATTGATGATGACAAAATCATTTTCCAATTAGTTCAAGTGCACGCACTTGGTGGTGACTATTACACACAAGGTGAATTATAATTTATAGAGTTTCAAGTCCATTTGTTATTAATAATAAATACAATCGGATCATTAAAAAAAAAAAAAAAAACAATTCTATTTAGAAATCATCGTAATTCATTATTTGTTTATGTTTTTGACATATCAGCTTATTTAATTAATTGTTCAATTATCACTTGAATTTTTTTCGATCATCCAATTTGGCAACAGACCTGATGATTCGGTATAAAATTCAATCAATAATTCTTTTTCTAATGACAAAATGAATTTCATCTTTTAATAAATTAGTCAACGATAATTGGTTCGCTTCCCTGGACTCCTGATCAAATAAATTTAAAACAATATATTTATATTTTTATTTTTTATTTATTTATTAAAGTACATGTACATAGGGCTTATTTGCCCCTCCCCTGGTAGGAACACACAATTGGGCCAAGCCTCGGACCAGGCTTGGACCAATCGTGCCGAGCATTGGGCGAGGTTTGGCGCAAGCCTTGTCTAACCATTGGGCTAGGCTTGGTCTAAGCCTTGGAATGATAACAATGTACCCAGCCTTGGGAATCAAAAAAACCAAGGTTGGCCCAAGCCTCGAGAATCAAAAAAACCAAGGTTGGCCCAAGCCTTGGAAAACAAAAAAATGGATGGTCGATCCAAGTCTCGAGGAAAAAAAAGTTGTTTCTCGAGAGATTTGAACTCGAGCTTTTTGGTTTTGTTTGTCATTTGTTCACTGCCTTTACGCTCTCGTACACAGTTGTTATATTGATATGATTCTCTTTTAAGCTATTTGATTTGCCTTTTATTTTAGCTAAATAAACTTTATCAAACAATCACCAGATTTAAAATATATATTACTGTTTTTTTCAATTAATAGTACTTGATTTAATTTAATTTTTTTTTTTTTTAATTACATGATGGGTCAATTAAGCATTGGGCCAAGCCTGGTCCGAGGCTTGGCCCAATGGTCACTACCCAAGGCTCGGTTTAATAATATATTACCATTGGGCCAAGCCTCGGTCCAGGCTTGGTCCATTCGTCTTCCCAAGGCTCGGTTTAATACTATTGGGCCAAGCCTGGTCCGAGGCTTGATCCAAGGCTTGGCCCAATGGTATTATATTATTAAACCGAGCCTTGGGAAGACGATTGGACCAAGCCTGGACCGAGGCTTGGCCCAATGGTATTATATTATTAAACCGAGCCTTGCGTAGTGACCATTGGGCCAAGCCTCGGACCAGGCTTGGTCCAATCGTCTTCCCAAGGCTCGGTTTAATAATATAATAACATTGGGCCAAGCCTTGGATCAAGCCTCGGACCAGGCTTGGCCCAATAGTATTAAACCGAGCCTTGGGAAGACGAATGGACCAAGCCTCGGACCAGGCTTGGCCCAATGGTCACTACTCAAGGCTCGGCAAATGACAACTGGCCCAAGGTTCGGCCAATTGTCAGCATTGGCAATTCCTACCAGGGTCTTAGTGTACAATGATGATTGTCCTTTATATACATAATGAATGGCAAAATGTCCGCGACAGCAGTGAACTCCCATCTCGGCACAGCTCTCAAGGAGAAGACATATAGATATATATATATACAAGTTGAGAAAGGCGCGGCTTCGCCGCGCCAATCTCAACTTGGCCTGGCGGGCGGCGTCTCGATACGTGATCAGTAGTTTTCTCTCTTAATTTTAAAGCCCATATTATTTTTGCCTAAATGAAAATACAATGAATCAAGTTTAAAATTTGAGTATTCGCCCTGCCCGGCCTCTGGGTTTTGAAGGCCATGAGAAAATTACGGGCAAGAAGCAAGCCTAAATTTCCCTTTAATAAACTGATTCGAGCCAACGGGCATGCAAATGAAATCAGGCGGACAGGGACCTATTAAAAAAAATCAAGAATTTTAAAATAAAAATTTCGGGGTGGGGGGCAATTGCACAATAAATCTTTAAACTTTTAAACCCCTTGATAGATATTGATTCAAGAATTTTAAATCCAAAAAAACATGGTAATATTTAAAAAATAGAAGAATTAAAAATTTCGGGGGGGGGGCAATTACACAAAAAGTCTTTAAACTTTTAAATCCCTTGATAGATATTCATTCAAGAATTTTAAATCGAAAAAAGCATGTTAATATTTGAAGAAACAGAAGAAGTAAAAATTTCGGGGGGGGGGGGCAATTACACAAAAAATCTTTCAACTTTTAAATCCCTTGATAGATATTCATTCAAGAATTTTAAATCCAAAAAAGCATGTTTTTATTTGAAGAAATAGAATTAAAAATTTCGGGGGGGGGGGGGGGGGCAATTACACAAAAATCTTTCAACTTTTAAATCCCTTGATAGATATTCATTCAAGAATTTTAAATCCAAAAAGCATGTTTTTATTTGAAGAAATAGAAGAATTAAAAATTTCGGGGGGGGGGGGGGCAATTACACAAAAATCTTTCAACTTTTAAATCCCTTGATAGATATTCATTCAAGAATTTTAAATCGAAAAAAGCATGTTAATATTTGAAGAAACAGAAGAATTAAAAATTTCGGGGGGGGGGGCAATTACACAAAAAATCTTTCAACTTTTAAATCCCTTGATAGATATTCATTCAAGAATTTTAAATCCAAAAAGCATGTTAATATTTGAAGAAATAGAAGAATTAAAAAATTTCGGGGGGGGGGGGGGCAATTACACAAAAAATATTTAAACTTTTAAATCCCTTGATAGATATTCATTCAAGAATTTTAAATCCAAAAAAGCATGTTAATATTTGAAGAAACAGAAGAATTAAAAATTTCGGGGGGGGGGGGCAATTACACAAAAATCTTTCAACTTTTAAATCCCTTGATAGATATTCATTGAAGAATTTTAAATCCAAAAAGCATGTTTTTATTTGAAGAAATAGAAGAATTAAAAATTTCGGGGGGGGGGCAATTACACAAAAAATCTTTCAACTTTTAAATCCCTTGATAGATATTCATTCAAGAATTTTAAATCCAAAAGTATGTTAATATTTGAAGAAATAGAAGAATTAAAAATTTCGGGGGGGGGGGCAATTACACAAAAATCTTTCAACTTTTAAATCCCTTGATAGATATTCATTCAAGAATTTCAAATCCAAAAAAGCATGTTAATATTTGAAGAAATAGAAGAATTAAAAATTTCGGGGGTCAATTACACAAAAAATCTTTCAACTTTTAAATCCCTTGATAGATATTCATTCAAGAATTTTAAATCCAAAAGCATGTTAATATTTGAAGAAATAGAAGAATTAAAAATTTCGGGGGGGGGGCAATTACACAAAAAATCTTTCAACTTTTAAATCCCTTGATAGATATTCCGAATTCAAGAATTTTAAATCCAAAAAAGCATGTTAATATTTGAAGCAGTAGAAGAATTCCAAAAATTTCGGGGGGGGGCAATTACAAAAAAAAATCTTTCAACTTTTAAATCCTTTGATAGAGATTCATTCAAGAATTTTAAAACCAAAAAAGCATGTTAATATTTAAAGAAAATAGAAGAATTAAAAATTTCGGGGGGGGGCAATTACACAAAAATCTTTCAACTTTTAAATCCCTTGATAGATATTCATTCAAGAATTTTAAATCCAAAAAAGCATGTTAATAATTGAAGAAATAGAAGAATTAAAAATTTCGGGGGGGCAATTACACAAAAAATCTTTCAACTTTTAAATCCCTTGATAGATATTCAT
>JAKCPI010011958.1:0-18161 GCA_023213315.1 Euborellia annulipes | reverse complement strand
GATAAATTCCTCCTAGAAAGGGTTAGAATCATGTCAAAAATTTGACGTCGAGATTTTGATGGATATACACGTTTTGAGGTTTCCTGAGTCCAAAAAAGTGATTTTCGCAACATGGTCTGTCTGGGTGTGTTCAATTTCAAGTATGAAGGAATTGAGCTAGGAGGTTGAAATTTTATATTTCAGTTAGGCACTCCCTTGAGGCGTGAAAATAAGCTTTTCAACAAAATCGACAAAAACTTTACTGATTTCCTTTTTTTCGATTTTCTCTAAAATTCGCTTCAATGATTTTGATTAAAATTCATGAATCATTTATTTTTTAGATGCTCTTTAAAAATGTATACTAACAAGAGAGGTAAAAATGAGAAATGTAGCTAAAGGTTATTTCTTTATTTGGTCCTTCACAAAGCTGACGTTTCGGTTCCCGTGTGTTTGAACCATCCTCAGAGGTGGCGAAAAAGTCATTATGAAAGTGTAATAGTGGATTTTATACATTGTTGAACAATTCTTATATAATAAATCTTATATATACACAATGTGAGACGACCAGGTACATAAAATGATATTTATAAGAATTTATAATATTTATAAGAATTTTCAACAGTGTATAAAATCCACTATGACACTTTCATAATGACTTTTCGCCAGCTCTGAAGATGGTTCAAACACGGAACCGAAACGTCAGCTGTGTGAATTGACCAAATAAAGAAATAACCTTAGCTGCATTTCTCATTTTTACCCTCTTATTAATATAACATCTCAGCTATAAATTATCTATGCAAAATGTATATTCTCATTTCGCCCTTGAAATCTTCTGAAGACCACTTTAATTTTGTACTTGATAGAAAAGAGGAGAAATGGTTGCCATGGTAACAAAAGACAAATATTTTCCCATTCTTATAAATAATACATCTTGAAAATCGAATGTACCGTACTGTCGGAAACTAAATACATGTCGACACAAAAAATCTAGTGTGACAAGCAAAGTACACGACTTTCGATTACTGAAGGTAAGAGAAAGTTGTGTGCTGTGCGCCAGTCACACCAGATTTTTAATATTTTCATCGAATAAACGTCATTTTAGTCATTTAGTCATTCATTCGTGCTACAGAAAATTTTTTTTGGAAAAAATCTTCGAAAAGTCTTACCCCCTAGTATATATATAGACTTCGCCACAGAAACTAATGACCATATGTCATCTTATGTGCAAATATTATATTTGTATATAATTTGGTATGTTTATATATAACAGCTGTATCCGCATCTCAATGGCGTATACCTTGAGATTGGCAATAATCTCTTAAGAACTGATATGGCTTTATTTAATTAAACCCGAAACGTCTTCTGAATGGAGATTTTTATTAGATAGAGGCTCTCCTTTTGGCTGACATCCTCCCTTCCTGTCTATTGATCAATTCACAAAGTTTTCTATTGAAGCGCGCATTCGTTTTCTCTTTCTTTGGAATGCCAAGTTTCAAACAAAAATGAAAAGAATTCTTTTTTTTTCTCCAACATTTTTTGTAAATTTCAACAGCACAGTGATTATTTACTAAATTTACTTAATAGACGATTTATCAATTCTAAAAAAGAAAATTTCTATTTTAGAATCAGATTAGATTAAAAAGTCAATAAATATGAATTTAATCCTATTAATAGCGAAAATCAAAAATCTTTCTTCAAACCGACAAAGACATACATTTGCATTTTGATGAACTCATTTTCCTGACTAGCGTTTCAACTAGAAAGTTAAAAAGATTCTTTGTATACTAGCCGCTCTGCTCGACTTCGGCGGACTTCTTTTTTGTAATTCTCTATCAGTGGCGTCATTTTAACTTTTTCTTGGGGGGGGGGGGGCAAACTTTTTTTATTAAAATTTACTTACAAATAGGTTCTCAAATTTGGCGAAAAGATATGTCATTTAATTAATTCTTTAATTTAGGACATGGGAAGAGGTAGAATACCGTTTCGATGTGTGCCGTGCCACTCACGGGGCTCACATTAACTTTATTAAATTGTTTAAAAAAAACTTGAAAATGTAACCTTTCCAATCATGTATAAAACATGTATGTACGTTTTTTACTTTATTAAAATATTTTGCCTCAAAACCCCGGAGTTCTTTTATAGACACCCTGTATATGTTAATGCGTAACAGGGTCCATATATAAGATAAGAAAAAAGGTGTTAGTTTAGCCAATATTAGTGTAACGCGGTAAGAAATTAAATTTCTTACATTCTTTGTACGTAACAAAAGAAAAAAAAAATATTTCCCTCAGGGACTCGCTATTAATTAATTTAAATAAATATGGATAGTTAATGTTAGACTCTGCACTCAATGGCGAAAGACAAGAAAGCAATTTGTGTAAAATACAAAAGATTTCTTTCAGTGAAAAATTCAATTTCTAACCGAATACCTTTCTTGATTAAATATGAATAAATTAGTTGGAAAAACGGTTTTTAATCAATTAATATAACTGTTAGTATCAATTAATATGAAATCGTAAGATATGAAAAAAGCAATCATTTGAATAATAATTAAAAAAAAAGAACATGAAGTTGCCAAAAATAATACAATTTTCATCCAAAGAGTAATAAAAAAAAATATTAATATTAATACTGAATAAAATAATAATTTTAATTTTCTGAATTAAGAATATTAAAGCATTCAAGCATAAAACAAAATTTGCAAACTTGAAACAATCGATTTTCTATTTAAGTAATTCATATTAGGGCATCCATTGAAGCAAATCATTTGAAATAAAAATAAATTTGTAAATAGAAAAACCACAAAAATTTTGGTATTTCGACGTCCGATCCCCCCCTCCCTCTTCATATTCCCTTTCTCTCTCTCTCGTCAAAGGTTTTGTTAATTAATTATAATCTGTGGCTGCTGTCAAAACGTCAATGGATGGCGGAAGAGGTCTCGGAGCCCCCCAAATGGGGATGTCATCGGAGAGGCCAGGGTCGGGGCCTGCCTGCCTGCCTGCCCCCGCCTGGGCGTTAACGTCAACGCTTTGCTTTTTTCAAGAGTGTTACAAATATAACATATACATCCACGGGGAGATATACAAAGGCAACCTTGACTTTATGGGGCCCCTGCGATTGAGGGGCGGAGTCCCAGCACGAGTCCGCAGGTATAAAGCGACGGGGACAACCCCAGGAGACAGGACAGACAGTCAGAAACAACCCGGGACAGACATACACACCCACACTCACACACATCGCACAAAATGTTCCGATTTATGGTGAGTGTTCCCCCTTTCACAAAAAAATACCAAGTGAATTTGTTTTTGCATGAGCAATTGTTGAAAATTCAACAATTACACATTGTTCAATTTTAAAAAAATTGCATGAATTTTTGATAGCGTTCAAATCTTTTTTTTTTTTATCTCAATATAAATCATTATTTATATGACATTAACGTTAGTTCATGAGATTAACATTTCAGACAATTTATGGCCTGTTTATTAGATAACTACAGGTGGATTTTTGTTGTTGTTGTTGTTGTCCTAGAGGGCGCTATATTTTATATCAAGTTCAGTGTATAAATTTGAGTCGCACTGCGGGTGTCATGTGCAATTGGTTAATTAAAATCGTTTTTTTTTTACCGGTTTAACTTTTTAACACAAGCGCTCAATTTTGATTAATTATCGCTGATCATGCAAATTGAAAGTCATTATCTTTAATGATAGGTCGAAATTTTAAAATCTTCAATGTTTTATTGACTTGATAGTGCACTAGAAGAATTAATAGTATACACGTGTTTGATGTATACGTGACTAGCATAATTCTCGATCCATTCATTCATATATCCCGGAATTTCACAAAACAATTGCTTCATTAAAATTACAGCAGCTAACGATGAAAAATTAACAGGGTCAACAGGTCTTTAAAAAAAAAAGTAAATAAACTAATGAAAAATGGTCCAGAGTAGAGAGAGATTAATTCTTGATAATTTTTCTTCTCCTTGCCAGATGGTTGCTGCAGCCCTCGTGGCTTGTGTCGCCTCCCAAGCAGCTCAATATCCTGCTGGAGTGAATCCCCATTCTTGCCCCAACTTCCCTCTTTGCGACAATGCCGCCCTTCACGGACAAGCCGCTCCTGGAGGATACGGTCCCCCAGCTGCCCAGCCCTGGAACGCTCAACCTTCTTGGCAACAACCAGCTCAACAATCTTGGCAACAACCAGCTCAACAATCTTGGCAACAACCAGCTCAGCCCCTCTTGGAACGCTCAACCCCAACCTTCGTGGAATGCCCAACCTCAAAATCAATGGGACAACCCTCAATGGAACAGCCCAGCTGCCCCACAAGCCGCCCCTGCCGCCGCTGCCCAATACCCAGCTGGCGTCGATCCCTCTGCATGCCCTGGATATCCCTACTGCAACGGAATTGGCGCTGGTCCAGGCTCTCAAGCACCTCCTCTTCCTGGATTCACTTCCCGACTTTATCCCGCTGGAGTCAATGCACATTCCTGCCCCAATTATCCCATCTGCAACTAAATTTTTCATTTCTTCCTCTACTTTCTTCTTTCTTTCTATTTCTTCTAAATTATTCCTATCAGGCTCACAATTCTAGTTGGAAAGAGAACTGACTGTCCTAATAAGCCTCGATATAGTTCCGCTATGGAAGATATCTTCGGCACTTGTGATGTGTGATTGTGTGCGATGTGTATGTGTGTTTGTACATTTTTTATATTTTTGTATACATGTTGTAAAAAGCAAAATAAAACTCATGAAGTTTTCAAAACCAATTCTATTCTTATTTTTTCATTATCCTTGATCAGAACAATGTAGGGAGGAGTCTTTCGACCAAAGAGAAGAGCAATCAAACTTTTTTTTTTAATCTAGGGTTGATTAATATGTGAATGTCAAGTGCCCCGTTTACTCTTCTAGAAGGTTGACGGTGTCAATATCTGTCAGTCCCGGCGACCTTAAAGCTACTGGATCTAACGGTGCAAATGGATGTTGGTGTGTGTGCTCTAATTGATGGACAGCCACCGTCACGGCCAAACGACTCGCTGGCTGGCTGGCTTCGTCACTTTCAAAATCACTGTTCTTCTGGACTATTCAATTTGTTTATGAGTGTCGAGAAATAAATAGATATCCAAGAGCAATCTGTCCAATATGAATAAATGATAAGAGGTGATCATAAATATTTTATTCGAGAAACGGATGCTCTTGTAATAAGCAAAAAAGGGAAAATACCCCTACCATCCAATTCATTAATTAACTTATAAAAAAAGAGAACAAAAGTTTTTTCTCATATAGGCCTAGTTACAAGTGTTGTTGAAATAAAAAAAAATCTGGTGTGACCGGCGCACAGCACACAATTTTCTCTTACCTTCGGTAATCGAAAGTTTTGTTCTGTGCTTGTCACACCAGATTTTTTGTGTCGATATATATTTAGTTCCCCGACAGTACGGAACATTTGAATTCTGATGTAAAATTTATAGGTATGGGAAAATATTTATATTTTGTTACCATGGCAACCATTTCTCCTATCTTTTCTATGGAGTACAAGAGTAAAGTGGTCTTCAGAAGATTTCAATGACAAAATGAGAATATACATTTGAAAGAGCATCTAAAAAATAAATGATTTATGAATTTAAAAAAAATCGTTGGAGCGAATTTTGAAAAAATTGAAAAAAACTGAAAAACTACATCTGTAAAATACTAGTAGCTACTCTTTGGCCGATTTTGATTAAAAGCTTATTTTCACGCTTCCGGGGGGTGTGTGTAACATATATAAAATTTCAACCTCATAGCTCAATTCGCTTAAGAATTGAACACCCACCCACACACACACAGACAGACAGACCATGACGCGAAAGCCACTTTGTTGGATTCAAGGGACCTCAAAACGTGTATATCCATTAAAATCTGGACATTGATTTTCGACATGAATCTAATACTTTCTCTCTATATATATTAACATTTAAGGCTCTAACAGACAGAACGCGAAATTCGCGTCGCTCAGGCTACGCGCGTATTTCGCGGCGAAAGGCGTTTTTGCTAAGCCACACAGGAAGCGTAATCTGGGCGTACGATCCGGTATTGTGTATATGTTTCAACAACCTTTATTTAATGAATTTATAAATATTTTATAAATAAAGTATTATATTACGAAAGAAATAGAATATCATTGGAAAATTAGATTTTATTTAAATCTTATTTTATTAATGATAACTTTGATTAAATATTTTTCGAGGCTTGTAAATTAGAATAAGATAATACTATTCAATTACCTCGATTCGGACTTTTACTAATCATAGATTGGCTGCCAACAAAAAACATATTTTATTATTCACTTTTATTTAGTTAGAGGCGAAAAAACAAGTGTTTTTAACTCTATAAGTTTTTTTATTTCATTACTCATCTTGATGATTCGCCTGTTCGCGCGAAGGAGTTGTAATTTTGTACAACTCGAAAAAGCTGTCGCGCGAAAGAGAGCGTTTACGCCGCGTAAGTTCGCCCCCTGTGTGACGGGGATGATACAGTCTTGCCTTATACAACATTTCGCGGCCTTTCGCGGCGTTGAAAAAACGCCAAGCGACGCGAATTTCGCGTTCTGTCTGTTAGAGCCTTTATAGAGGTAAGAGAAAGTATAAAATTGTCGGACGATCCATGAGACCGAGGATTGGTTGCTATGGAGAATAGAGTTTTTTGTATTCTGTTTTTGTTTTAGGAAAAAATAAAGATTTCGCAAATGGCGTCCAACGGAAAAAAATACAGTTTGTGCTTCGGGAAGATGTAAAAAAAGCCGGGAGAGAAGGTAAAAAAACAATGGCCTAATATGCCAAAAAAAAAACTTAAAAAAATTTTTCTTTTTTTTTTTCTTTTTAAATTATTATTTCGTCGCATTTTTTAAGGCATATTAGGGCATTTAGACTTTAAGAGATACTTATAATTAATTACGATATATAATGAGATCAGAGATATTGGTATTCAAATGATTTAAATACTGCCTGGGATCTGAACCCACCCACCCTTAGATTATCATCTCAATGTTAACATCTCGACCACGGGGGAGGCCGGTCAAAACAGGGGAGTAGCACAGGAAGTAAAAAAAATTGTTTGCCCCCCCCCCCAAGCAAAAACTGAAATGACGTCACTGGGTGCGACTGTCCATCAGAGCAAATTGCTTCATTCCGTTCAAAATGCAAAGTTTGATCACCTTAATAAATTAAGGTGTATGAGTAATATATTTTTTTCATTATGATATTTGAAGACGCCATTATTTTTATTATCACATATGGATTGTAAATAAAATCTATGGTTTAAGATTTATTAATTATAAAATTTTCTAAACCTTTTCATTCTTGAACAAATCAGTAGTCAAAGAGGTAATAAAAAAAGCAATTTCAGAAGGATATAAAAAAATAAGAGAGCGACCAATTAGAATAATTTTTCAGACAGGTTCATTATTGAATTTAAACAAATCATAAGCAAAAACATTAAAATTTGTCAGAGAGACATCGGAGAAAATAGGCTAATTATAAAATAAGAGCAAATTCTTTTAAATTTGCCGGCCGCAAGTAATTTCAATTGAATTTATTTATATAAATATAAATTCAATAATATTTAATTTATTATTATTAGCATTAATCATGTTTTACAGCACTATAAATAACATACATTTATAATTAAGCGCGTCATTTAGTTAATTTTATTAACCATTTATAAATAAAAAATAATAATTTCTTTTAGTCCCATTTAAAGATAACGACTCAGTGGCCCCGCTAATGGCTATTCCACATAAATACAAAGTTTAACTATTTGAGTATAACTGAATTTTTCTTTTATGGAGTTTAAAACTCGTAGTTAACTTCCTAAGAAACAAAATTCAGTATAAGGGGTGAAATTAGGAACACAAGCCTAGTTAATTTTTAAATTTTTAGAAGGATGATTAAAAAGGCCAAGCAGCTATTATTATTTCATTATTGGTATCAAACCCACAGCGACGTTTCGGTCGGCTATGCGACCATCTTCATGGCTATAATGGAGTATACAAAGACATTCTATCAATACGTTATACAAAAAAAAAATTAAAGATATTAAGATAGAATATACTATAAATACCTAGGGTTTAGTCAATAGTAACCCTCTTAAGTTCTTTGATAGACATTTATTTATAATTTACGATCTATCACAATTACATTCAGCGCCAGTCAAATTTAATATAAATTTTCTAATTCATTTACGCAGCTTATATTTTTTTTATTTATTTATTTTAAGAGATTTACCCCTCTCCTTACGGAGTTCAGGGCTTATTACAAATCGTTAATTGATACATAATTTGAATTTGATCGTATAATTGATACATAATTTTAGATAAGAAAATCTTTTTCGGCTTTTATGTTTCTCATCTCGCCTCCTGGACATCTCTCATCGCCGGGGTTCTCTCGAGCAATCTCCATATTTGGGTTAAATGTCTGTCTGGTCCCCTTAATATTTCTTTTCCCCAACCTTCGTCACCGTCTATGTGTTTATTTTTTTACTCTTTTCCATTTAATACAGTCCTCTGTCAGAAAATTGTCCAGTCTTTCGCATCCCAGTAAGTGTCCTATTGTCTCTTCTTCCTTTAGACAAAATCTGCATATGCTCTGTCCTGTCCATTGTCCTCCTATGTCATTCCCGCATCTTAGTCTCGTCCATGTTCTCTTGTCTTCTTCTTTTATGTCACTCCTGGTTAAGTAGTCTTCTTGCATGACGTCTTTCTTTATCAGTCTGTAGTAAGGACATTTACGCAGCTTATATACTTTGCCAATATATTAATAGTTTTTAATAAATTCCCAAAAAATAATTACAAGAAATTTTTAAATAAACTGCGAGGGCATTTATTTTTTATATTCGTTTTGTGTTGGGACATTAATATGTTGGCTAAGTATATAAGCTGCATAAATGAATTAGAAAATTTATATTAAATTTGACTGGCGCTGAATGTAATTGTGATAGATCGTAATTATAATCTATCAAAGAACTTAAGAGGGTTACTATTGACTAAACCCTAGGTAGGCCTACTTATAGTATATTCTATCTTAATGTCTTGAATGTTTTTTTGCATAACGTATTGACATGGGCGTCCGCAGGGGGGGGGGGGGGGCAACCAGGCACTTGCCCCCCCTGGAAAATTAAAATGATACAAAAAAATGTATAAAACAAAAAAAAATACAAAAAAACCTTTGACAGTATACATCCACCTTGCCGCGGTGTGAAAGCTTTAAATACTAAGAGATGTATAACATTATTAATATCAAAATACGTTTTTTTTAACTTATCTAAAAGTGACTTGCCCCCCTGCAAAAAATCCTGCGGACGCCCTTGCGTATTGATGTTATGTCTTTGTATACTCCATTATAGCCATGAAGATGGTCGAATAGTCGGCCGAAACGTCGCTGTGGGTTTGATACCAATAAAGAAATAATAATAGCTGCTTGGCCTTTTTACTCATCCTTCTTCATTTTGATTCAGCTATTCATCTCGCTTACATTTTACATTTTTGTTAAAAAATTAATTAGCTTTAATTATTTTGATATTTTTTATGAATAAAGGCTTTATAAGTTGATAACTTCACAAAATTATACCTCAAATAGCTAATTATTCGTGAAAAAGCTCGAAGGTTAAGCGTTTTCTTGTTTACTATATCGAGGATTTGTTATCGGTCGATAAGTTTGCTTGTTGACTAGAAGTTAAGCAACAGTCCTTAAGAAATTGTTTATATTCTTTAAATAGATTAGTATTCATTCATTTTTCTTTTAAAATTTGTTTCATTCATCATTATGATAAATAACATTTCCTGCTGTTAGTAACATTTTATATATCTTAAATATATTCCATTATGATATGATAAATGTGTAATACAATGATCGACTTATAATTAGTCTGCGTGTGCGTGTGTGTGTGTGTGTGTGTGTGAATTGTAAAGGTAAACATCCACGTGGGCACTGAGTGAGTGGGTCTGCCACCAACCAACTCGATTTCTTTTATAGTAACTACCAGCTAATACAGTGCTTTATTTAAGAGTTATGTTTTTTATTTATAACCGAATAATGAAATTCATTTTTAATATCGATTTGTTTTTAAGGTCTTGTTTTGGCATCGGAAGCCATTTAGAGACGGTCGCGGTATATTTCAAATTAATATATTTTTTAAGGAAAGGACCGGAGAATAAAAGCCAGTAATCTAATATATTTTATATTTTTCTTGAATTTTAAAATATCGGCAGAAACTAAATGTATGTCGACACAAAAAAAATCTAGTGTGACAAGCACAGGAGACAACTTTCGATTCCCGAAGGTAAGAGAAAGTTGTGCGATGTGCGATCGGTCACACCAGATGTTTTTTGGTGTTTTTCCTTTTGGAGAATCTCTTTAAAGTCAGCGGACAATTAATATTAATTATAGGCCTATAAGTTTTTTTTTTTTTTAATTAAAAAAAAAATATTTTCGGCTACAGAGGCCATTTAGGGGTGATAAATTTATTTATTTGATTGAAAATACATAGTATCGATGGCTACCGGGGGGGGGGGGGGGGCATTTCACTCATCAGCATTTAAAAAAAAAAGTTGATTTTCGAATTTTAATCAAAATCGTTAGAGCGAATTTTGAGAAATCGAAAAAACCTGAAAAAATACATTAGTAAAGTACTAGTACTCTTTGGCCGATGTGATTACAAATTCTTGAAATACTTGCGACTTAGGTACTTGGCTTAAAGATAAAATTTGAGTACCGAGAGTTTTTTCGTTTTTGAGTAATTCCTCTTAACCCACATTTTTTTGATATTTCACTTGAAATTAATTTAATTTATTGTGAAAAAATTTTAAATTTCAAGAAGATCGATTCCAGTTAAAATATCAAAACATAATATTTATGTAAATTTCTCTGAAAAAGATTTTATTGCTTTTAAATGCCTGTTTTATTGCTTTTCTCGAAATTGCCATTAAAAGGAGGCGATTCCCTTTTAGCTTGAATTTGACGTCATTTTCACACCTGCGGCCCCGAGCCGGCATAGGCCCCCATATATTTATAAAAAAAATTTAATGAAAATATCTCTTTGAGAGGCCCCCGGGGCCCTCAGGGCTCAAGTAAAAATGGGAAAATTTAGATAACAAAAAGAAAAATTAATGAAAATTTCTCTTTGAGAGGCCCCGGGGCCCCTTGGGGTTCAGGGATATACGGTATTTTAAAAATATTTTTGTGTATGGAGGAGGATATTTAAAGATGAGCACCCCCCACAAAAAAAATTCAATATAAGGCCCCCTCTTCTAGTGCCGCCCCAGGCCCCCAACTGCCTCGGTACGCCCCTGCCTACTACTAATTATTTTTCAACCACCTGGGGCCATTAAATAGATATTCTATTTTTTTTTTAATTATTAATAATCTATACTTATTTTGACATATACTATTATATTATATAAAAAAGACAGTCTGCGTGAATATTTATATCTCGTAGGCTCCGAAACTACTGGACGGATTTTCGTGGAGTTTTTTTTTAATAAGTAGACAATTTTCCGGGGGTGGTTTGAGACTATCATTATATTTGATTAGGGATAGCGGACCCCATGGGCGTAACTAGAGAATCTGGCTGGGGGGAGGCATGGGACCAGCCATCCTCGCTGGGGGGGGGCATGAGACCAGATAACCTCGGTGGGCGAGTCATTCCACGTCAAAACGATACACTTTTTAACCTCACCATCTCAGATTTGTATGAAATTTGGGTCATAGGTAGAGTCAATAGAGACTAAGAAAAAGCTTCAATTTCAACTTGATATCTCAACTCGTTTAAGAAATGTGGCGTGTTAAAATTGTCAAAAATGGCAAAAAATCGACCTAACCACATCTATTGTATTTAAATTGTTCTAAAATCTCTTAGAGATGAGATAGAGAGAAGAATGAGGTGTCATTTTACAGCTTTTTAGACACCCTTTGCAATGATATACAACACACCTGGGGTGGTAATAAAAAAAATTTTTAATTTCAAAATCAAAAATTTAAATTAATTTTTCTCAAAAAGTACCCCTTCGAAAATTTTGAAAAAATTCTAAAATGGTCCTTGCTTAAAGGTTCACACTTTTTTTCTCATTCACACTCAAACTCACACACACATTCACACTGTCTTTTCGGCAACTCAGGCCATATAAGACATTTACGATAACCGTTATTTATGAATTTATACATATTAGGGGTCCAGGCATTTTTATTTAAGCCATCTGGTATCCAGATGGCTTAAATAAAATCATCGGACTGCCTGGGGTCCGAGCCCGCGACGTTTGGTATACGAGGTTAGCACGCTAACCTCTACACCAAGCCCCGAGGGCTGCTTAAAGGTTAAAAGATAATATAAGCCTCATCGAGGGATCATGATGGGATCATAGAAAAATTAATTAAAACAACCCTTGCGTTAGTTTTTTGTCATATTTGGGAAATATTATACAGGCTAACAGTGATTTTGGTACCGGGACTAGTTTGAGCTATTCTCGTTGCTATATGCTTCGTCCTTTTTCCAAAAATGCCGTCAGTTTTGCTCGAATATCTCTAGTTTTAGAGATATAGAGAATATAACGTTTTAATTGAAATTCTGCTCTAAAGCGGCTCTTATTTTGAGTTTTCTAGAGTTTTTTATGGTGTTTTCTCTTAAAGATATACAGGTAGCTAACAAGGGGAGGGCACGACCTTGGGATTTCATTTTGGGATGAAACTTCGGGTGATGATTGTAGACCGTTAGGGGGTTCACCCCTTGAAATAGTAACGCGCAACGCTCAATAGATACGGAGAAAATGACGTTTAAAAAATTCAAAGTTCGCTTATATACTAGTTAGGCTTTTTATATGACAATGGCGACAATAGTCTAGTAGGTAGCGTGTCTACCTACCAAACGGGCGCTTGGGGTTTGAATCTCCCCTCGACTTATTTTTTTTTTTATTAAATTATTTAGTTTATTGTTTTTACAATTAAATAAATTTATTATTTAATATTATAGATTATTTATTAATAGAGAAATTTTTGTGAACGTAAATGATGTTTGTCTGTTTTCCAACTGATCTTTTAAAAAATAATTCATTGTTCTTGTAAAAATTATTCCGCTTTTATTAATTGTGCTAGATGCCTAAAAAATTTTTGTTTCAAATGTTTTTATGATGATTATCATTCAGTCTCATGTTTGTAATAAAAAAGTATAATGTATAAATGCTTATAATGTAAAATCAAGAAATAAGATTGAAACTTTTTACTTATTAATAGCCTAAATTATAGTATTTTGAATAATAGTTTATTAAATAATAGTGTATTTATTTGGTAGTTATTTAAAATATTACTATTGAATATAATTATGATTTAAAATTTAGTCTTTTTTTTGTTAGTAAAATAACACTATAGTTATTTATTAATAAATAATCTTTAATATTAAATAATAAATTTATTTAATTGTAAAAACAATAAAATAAATATTTTAATTAAAAAAAAAACAAGTCGTCCACCGGATTCGAACCCCAAGCGCCCATTTGGTAGGTAGACACGCTACTTACTAGACTATTGTCGCCATTGTCATATAAAAAGCCTAACTACTATATAAGCGGACTTTGAATTTTTAAAACGTCATTTTCTCCGAAACTATTGAGCGTTGCGCGTTATTATTTCAAGGGGTGAACCCCCTAACGGTCTACAATCATCACCCGAAGTTTCATCCCAAAATGAAATCCCAAGGTCGTGCCCTCCCCTTGTAATATACATAGAAAATCTAGAGATTCTGCCCAATCAGAAGTGATTTAGTGGTGCAAAACACTGCTAAAAGTTGAAAAAATTCAATTTTTCCAGCCATCATTCATTCGTGCGAATTGGTTAATTATTAACGAAATTATAAAGAAAATAGTTAATCTACAAGTCAAAGATAAGAAAATTTTATGATTAAGATGTTGTTTTGCTTAGAAGAATTCTTGGGTATAGTGATAGAGCTGACATAACTATTTTGTTTATAATTTCGTTAATAATTAACCGATTTGCACAAATGAATGATTTCTGGAAAGCTAAAGAGTTACAGAATATCATACATATATGTTTTTTGCATTCAGGGATGTTAAAAAAATTTTAGGGTTGTCTAAGTTAAGAAAAACTGGAAAAATTGAATTTTTTCAACTTTTAGCAGTGTTTTGCACCACTAAATAAATCACTTCTGATTGGGCAGAATCTCTAGATTTTCTATGTATCTTAGCTACCTGTATATCTTTAAGAGAAAACACCATAAAAAAATCTAGAAAACTCAAAATGAGAGCCGCTTTAGAGCAGAATTTCAATTAAAACGTTATATTCTCTATATCTCTAAAACTAGAGATATTCGAGCAAAACTGACGGCATTTTTGGAAAAAGGACGAAGCATATAGCAACGAGAATAGCTCAAACTAGTCCCGGTACCAAAATCACTGTTAGCCTGTATAATATTTCCCAAATATGACAAAAAACTAACGCAAGGGTTGTTTTAATTAATTTTTCTATGATCCCATCATGATCCCTCGATGAGGCTTATATTATCTTTTAACCTTTAAGCAAGGACCATTTTAGAATTTTTTCAAAATTCTCGAAGGGGTACTTTTTGAGAAAAATTAATTTAAATTGATTTAAATTTGATTTTGAAATTAAAATTTTTTTTTTATTACCACCCCAGGTGTGTTGTATATCATTGCAAAGGGTGTCTAAAAAGCTGTAAAATGACACCTCATTCTTCTCTCTATCTCATCTCTAAGAGATTTTTGAACAATTTAAATACAATAGATGTGGTTAGGTCGATTTTTTGCCATTTTTGACAATTTTAACACGCCACATTTCTTAAACGAGTTGAGATATCAAGTTGAAATTGAAGCTTTTTTTTAGTCTCTATTGACTCTACCTATGACCCAAATTTCATACAAATCTGAGATGGTGAGGTTAAAAAGTGTATCGTTTTGACGTGGAAAGAATGACTCGGGCCTGGAAAGCCCCATATTTTCTCAATTTTTCTTGGGGCAAAGAGCTTTCTGGGGGGGGGGGGCCACGAGCCTTCTGGGGGGGCCAGGCCCCCCCCCCCCCCGGGACCCCCTAGTTACGCCCATGGCGGACCCCTATTTAAAAGGCACAAGAATTTCCCCATTGGAAAGCATTGTATTCTATCTCTTCTTATGAAAAATTATTATCAATTAATTTTACTTTCTCGTTAGTAATTAAAATGAACTCGATGAACCGCAGTTACTTCATCTTTTACTGTTAAAAGTAAAGTTTTTTTTTTTTTTTTATTAAAATTAAACAAGAGTTTTATTTTAATATTCATTAAAATTTTTTAAGTCAATTTACATCAGGACCTATGAATAATATAAAAATTTGAAAACACTTGACCTCAAAAACACTTTAAATAAAAAACTCTTGTTTAATTTTAATAAAAAACATTACTGTCCAACAGTAAACAATTAAGTAATTTTGACACTCCCAATTCAATTTTATAAGTCTTTATCCTAGAATCGAATTTAATTGATAATACTCTTCTATCAAAATCTCTATCTATACATTTTTACTTTCTCTTACCTATATATATATGTAATATATATCTAGAGAGAAAGTATTGGATTCATGTCAAAAATTCGATGTCGAGATTTTGATGGATCTTCACGTTTTGAGGTCCCCTGAATCAAAAAAGTGGTTTTCGCGACATGGTCTGTCTGTGTGTGGGTGGGTGTGTGGGTGTGTGTTCAATTTTAAGTAGGAACCGACCGAATATTCGGTTTCGGTTACGGTTTCGGCCAGTTTCGGCCAAAAACCATGGTTTCGGCCGTAGTTTCGGTTTCGGCCAAAAAGTGGCCGAACCTTTCGGCCGGCCGAAACCAGAGTCTGAAAAAATGGGATGAGACTCGCATGCAAAAAAAAAAATCTGGTGTGACTGGCGCACAGCACACAACTTTCTCTTACCCTTCGGTAAGAGAAAGTTGTGCACTGTGCTGGTCACACCAGATTTTTTTGTGTCGAGATATATTTAGTTTCCCATAGCACCTTAGTTTCAAACTTGCATTTTAAATGTTGACTGCTTGAAATAAACTATGGTTATTTTTCAAAATTTTAATCTCATATTTGGACATTTTATACACAATATAGATTCGTAAATAAATACAAAATTTCATAAGAATTGGAAAAAAAAAATTTAAATGCGTAAAAAGTTCCAAAGGGGACCCCCTTTTGAATCGAAATTAACATACAAATCCCTATAGGAAATTAACATTGGCCAAATGCGAAGATAAGGTAGAAAAATTTAAAACGCGTTGAAAGAGAGAAGATAGTTTTGTGTGAGAGAGAGATATGTTTTCTCCGAAAAAAAAAATGGGCGTTTAAATAATAATTGATTTTTAATCTAATAAAAAAAAAAAAGATTTAAATTCGGTTACCATGGCAACCATTTATTTCTCCTATCTTTCCTATGAAGCACAAGAGTAAAGTGTGCTTCAAACAATTTTGAGGGCAAAACGAGAATATACATTTGAAAGAGCATCTAAAAAATAATTGATTTTTGAATTTTAATCAAAATCGTTAGAGCGAATTTTGAGAAAATCGAAAAAAACTGAAAAAGTACATCAGTAAAGTACTAGTACTTTTTGGCCGATTTTGATTAAAAGCTTATTTTGTCGGTCCCGGGGGGTGTTTAACTTAAATATAAAATTTCAGCCTCATAGCTCAATTCCTTCATGCTTAAAATTGAACACACACAGACACACACACACACACACACACACACACACACACACACACACACACACAGACAGACAGACAGACAGACCATGTCGCGAAAACCACTTTTTTGGATTCAGGGGACCTCAAAACGTGAAGATCCATCAAAATCTCGACATCGAATTTTTGACATGAAACCAATATCTCTATATATATATTACATATATACATAGGTAAGAGAAAGTAAAAAGGTCAAATAATTTGCTCTTGAGGGAGAAAAAAATTTTAGTCTCCCTAAAAAAAAGGTAAAATGATTTTCACGGGAGGGAAAAAAAAATTCAAAAAAAAAAAAGGTAAAATGAAAAAAAATTTTTATAGGAAATACAAGTTTCGGTTTCGGTTACGGTTTCGGCCGAAACTAAGGTTGAGGCCGAATATTCGGTTTCGGTTTCGGCTGAAAATCTTGTTTCGGTCGGACCCTAATTTTAAGCATGAAGGAATTGAGCTACGAGGTTGAAATTTTATATTTAAGTTAAACACCCCCCGAGACCGAGAAAATAAGCTTTTAAACAAAATCGGCCAAAGAGTACTAGTACTTTACAGATGTACTTTTTCAGTTTTTTTCGATTTTCTCAAAATTTGCTCTAATGATTTTGATTAAAATTCAAAAATCAATTATTTTTTAGATGCTTTTTCAAATGTATATTCTCGTTTTGCCCTCAAAATTGTTTGAAGCACACTTTACTTTTGTGCTTCATAGGAAAGATAGGAGAAATGGTTGTCATGGTTACAAAATATAAATATTTTGCCATACTTATAAATTTTACATCTGAATTCAAATATTCCCTACTGCCGCGAACTAAATACATGTCGACACAAAAAATCTGGTGTGACAAGCACAGTATACAACTTTCGATTACCGAAGGTAAGAGAAAGTTGTGTGCTGTGCGCCAGTCACACCAGATTTTTTTATTAAATTTTATTGTTAGGAATTGAATTTTTCCTTTACAATTTCAACAAGTCATCTCAATTTTATGCCTATACATTTAGGTTTGAATGAATACTGACTTGATAATTTAAAACTTTAATACATTATTTATGTAACACTCTATATATTTACATTAGGCAATAATTATATAAAGAAAATAGTTAGTCAAAGATTTTTTTTTTTAAATTAAATCAATTTCCCTGATATAAAGTATTATTAAACAATTTTTCTTTAGTTGAAGGAGTAAAGGTCAATTCAGTCCGAATGATTCGAGAATGAAATTGCAATATATTATTTTTAAAAAATAATTATATTTATTCTCCAACGTTATTGTATAAAACCTCAGACCTCTAGGGAAAATAATTTCGACAAGATTTTTTATAATAAATTTTAATTTATAACTAATTCACTTTGCATTATCTAGATCCAGAGGTCACTGATGAAGGCACGCAGCACAGCGGCCGAAACCCTAGAGGTCTGAGGTTTTATACAATAACGTTGGT
>JAKCPI010011957.1:0-34432 GCA_023213315.1 Euborellia annulipes | reverse complement strand
CAAATTCTGTTAAAGAGAGAGAGTGCACTTCTCAACCGATCGTCTAAAAAAAAATGTTAAAGATTTTGCCAGCATGCCTAAAGCCGTTGCTAACAATAACAAATCAAAAAGCCATTGTGGCTAGATTAGTAGCGTTCATTCTTTGTAAAAATGAAATCCCGAGTTCGAATCTCGTCCTGTGCAACTATTTTTTTTTTTTGTGTAATTTATATTTTTTGGATTTCTAGTAATATTTTTTTTAATATTAATAAATAAATAAAAGTTTTTTTTTAATTATTGGCTTTGAATTTTTAACATGTTGTTCCATATATTTAAAGAAAACTAAAATGCTTTCTGTCAAAAATATCGCATTACAGATCCATCCAAAAAAAATATAATATAAGGAAATATTTAATATTATTGTAAATTTATTTGTGTTCAATTAATAGTAACGTATTTCTCGTATAATATTTATAACGAGTTATAACGAGTAAAAATGATTAAAAACGATCGAGGGATACACATGTCCGCAGCAGGTCTGCATAGTAAACCTTGAGGGACACACAGGGATATAGACATTTTTCTTTGGATCTACTGTGTGTGTCCCTGGTGTGGACGTGTATATCCCTGTATATCCCTAAAGGTTCAATATGCAGACCTGCTGTGGGCGTGTGTATCCCTCAATCATTTTTAATCATTTTTACTCCGGGTAACTAGAAATGAGATAGGAAATAATGTAACTTAACGGGGTGCCCTACGGCCAGAGGCCCGCTGGGTCGCTGCTGTCTTATATATTTTAGTAATTTTCTGTTCAAGTGAATGAATATTTGGGTGATGCGGATACCCAACTCTACAATAATCAAGTGTCAAATATCATTTATTATAATTATTATTAATATGTGGCTTGGCCCAGTGCTATTAAAAATACATATAAAATTTTTATTTTATTTAAACAGTCTTACAAATTTTCTCCTCTTTTTATTTTATTTATGTCTTAAATTTTCCTCTTTCTCTGTCTTGGGACTAGTTTTATATATCATGATGAAGAAATTGCTTAAAAAACATCAATGAACATAAATTCAAAAGATGAATAAAATCATATTTGGGTCTGATTTTCATCTGCGGGGTCGGCAACCAATCAAGTCTATTCTCTAAGCAAAAACTTTAACGTCAAATCGTTAACATTTAGTCAATAGTGTTAAAAATTAATGTCATGTCTAGGGAGTGCCTTTAATATTTTAACACCATATTTAATGCATCAAAATGGCGTCTTTAATCAAAAAGTTAGGTTATGATTTTGACAGCTTTGGGATAAAAGCAACATGTTAACGTCACTTGGTTTAAAGAATAGCATTTTTTAACGCTGATGTTATTACTTTACTTTTTAACACCCTGCTTTTAGAGAATAGACCTGAATCAGATCTATTCTCTAAAAACAGACGTTAAAATCTAAAATAAACAAATGGGTGTTAAAAAGTAATGTAAAATCAATCAGCGTTAAAAATAATGCTATTCTCTAAACAAAATTTTAACAGCGACGTTAACATGTTGCTTTTATTTCAAAGCTATCAAAATCATAACCTTACTTTTTAGGTTAAGGACGCCATTTTTATTTTAAACACGATGTTAAAATATTAAAGGCACCCCCTAGACATGGCATTAATTTTAACACTATTTACTAAATGTTAACGCTTTGGTTTTACATTTTTAGCTATTTGAGGCAAGGAAATGATTTTGAATAGCATTTTTTAAGCTTATATCACTTTTTAACACCCATTTGTTTATTTAACGTCAGTTTTTAGAGAATATACCTGAATAAGTGTTAAAAAAAATTTTTTTCATTCCGCTTCAATTTTTCCAAAATTGTAAATAAAGATATTAAAGGAATGTAGATTTTTTTATGTCATTGGTATTTTTTTTTTCTTCTTTAGACGTAACTTTCGTCTTCTTTATTCCCACCAGGGTTCTCTTTATCTGCAATTTCATGACATCCATTGCAACGCATGAGTGTTGATTTCATCACCGCATTGATACGGACATTATCAGATCTTAAAAGTAAATTCTCTGAATCAACACTTGACCTGGAACTTGATCGTTGTTGTAACGCCGCCAAATGATGATGATGCAAAAGATTTGGACTTCCATCATGACTTCTTCTACTCTGCGTTAAGGTACTTGTCGTTGTCATTGTTATCGTTCCCTGTTCGCCACGTATAAATCCAGGCCGATTTCGACGTCCCAATACACCACCATTTGTATTATACCCACCACGAATTGTCCCACGCCATAAACGCATAAATCCCTGTCGGAATTTCGATGACATAAGATTATATAAAATTGGATTAATAGCGCTATTTAAATAAAACATAATCCGACAGAAAAAGAGAAGACTGTAATATTTATGCGAGCCTAATGATTTGACATTCTCATGTGGCGTGAGAATTACATATAAGGATAACGCGCGAAATGGCAAGAGACATAAGAAAAATGACAAGACAACCGTTCCAAGCATAAGTACTACTTGTCGTCGGGCTTGAAGATGACGGCCGGTGTCACTTGTACTCGCCATTAAATGCCGGGCGATTATTGTATAGACACCGACTAGAACACAGAGTGGTACAGCGAATAGGAGGATGATGATCAAGAGAAAGAAGGAGATTTCGAGAGAAGAACTGGCGTTGGTCAGACACTCTGGGCCCGAGACACTTGAAGAGAAGGGCTTGTACTCGGCAATCAGGATGATCGGACTAAAATAACAAAGGACAATTCTCATTTTATGCTCTCTCTTTTTTATTTGTGTAGATTGTGCAAATAATGAAAAAGAAATAAAGAAATACTCAAAACCTCAAATTAAAGATCTTCAACTTGTCATTATCCTTTTTTACTTTCTCTAACCTATGTTAATATATAGAGAGAAAGCATTAGATTCATGTCAAATATATCGATGCCGAGATTTTGATGGATATACACGTTTTGAGGTCTCAGAATAGTCTGTCTGGGTTCAATTTTAAGCATGAAGGAATTGAGCTAGGAGGTTGAAATTTTATATTTAAGTGAGACACCCCCCCCCTAGGGCGTGAAAATAAGCTTTTAAACAAAATCGCTCAAAGAATACTAGTACTTTTCTGATTACTTTTTTTTCGATTTTCCCTAAATTCGCTCTAACGATTTTGATTAAAATTAATTCAAAAATCAATTATTTTTTAGATGCTCTTTAAAATATATATTCTCATTTTGCCATTAAATCTTCTGAAAGCTACTTTGCTCTTATCAAGGGCGGATCCAGAGGTGTTTCTCGGGGGGGGGGGTAATCTGGTGTGACACGTCGCACAGCACACATTTTTTTCTTAATTTCGGTAATTTAAAGGCGCATACTGTACTTGTTTGCCAGAATATAAATACAAATCAAATTTTTTAAGTATTAATTTTTAATTCAAATCTCGGGGGGGGGGGGGTAATTACCCCCTTTACCCCCTCCCCTTGTATCAGCCCTTGTAAAGACGCCATTTTTATTTTAAACACGACTTTAAAATATTATAGCCACCCCCCTAGTCATGGCATTAATTTTTATCATTATTTATTAAATTTTAACGCTTTGGCTTTAAATTTTTGTTTACAGAATAGCTATTTGAGGCAAGGAAGTGATTTTGAATAGCATTTTAACGCTTACATTACTTTTTAACACCTATTTGTTTATTTTACATTTTAATGTCTGTTTTTAGAGAATAGATCTGAATAAGTGCTAATTTATAATTAGTAAATATCTTAAAACAGATAATAAAATTTTACTTATGCCGGTATATTACGAGTACAAAGTGTTTGAAGTAAAGTTCCTATATTTAAACGGCCAAGAGAGTTGTTTCGAGATATCCGACAAGAAGAAGACATTAAAAGGGCTTAAGAACGAAATTTGAGTATTTCTTTTCTTAAAAAAAAAAAATTAATATTTGCACAATCTACAATAACAATAAATAATACAAATTACAAACTTAAATCTATTATTATGACCATCACCCTCAAAATAAGAATATACAAATTTTCTTAAGCCCTTTTAGCTATTTTATAAATTGAATTTTATTTTAGAAATCTTCTTCTTTTATTATTTTATCTCTCGACCGTAGAATCTAGTTGAAACATTGTATTAAATTATCTATTTTTCAAGTTTTTATTGGTGACATACACTTTAGTGGAATTTCGACATTAATGTCATATTCATCGTATAAAATACGACATTGCAAGCTGAAAATTTCGCATTCATATTGCCGATTGAATTACAAAACCTGTTTAAAAAATCTGGTGTGAATGGCACACAGCACACAACTTTCTCATACTCTTCGGTAAAGTTATCTTCAGAAGATTTCAATAGCAAAATGAGAATATACATTTTAAAGAGCATCGAAAAAATTTTATAATTTTAATAAATTTCAATGGAGCGAATTTTGAGAAAATCGAAAAAAAAAAAAACTGAAAAAGTACATCAGTAAAGTACTAGCTTATTTTGAGTGTCCGGGTTTTAACAGCGACGTCAACATGTTGCTTTTATTCCAAAGCTGTCAAAATCATAACTTTATTTTTTAGGTAAAAGACGCCATCCATTAAATACGGCGTTAAAATATTAATGGCACCCCCTAGACATGACATTAATTTTTAATACTATTGACTAAATGTTAACACTTGGCGGTAAAGTTTTGCTTACAGAATAGCAATTTGAGGCAAGGAGGTGTTAAAATGAATTAACGCTGTTTACAGATGTTAAAAGTTAACGTTTTTGCTTAGAGAATAAACCTGAATAGGATTTTTTGATGAGAATTTTTACTTTATTGTAAATATATATACTTTCATTTTAAATATTTTTTGGAATTTAAATTAGTAGAGCCCGTTACAAAATAACGTCAAATTAAGGGGGTTCAGGAGCGACGTCTAAAAGTACTTAAAAAAAAACATAGACTATTTTAAGGAATTTTTCAATGCGGTTTTTTTTTTAATGAATTAAATTCATAAGAGATTATTGGGACATCGAGCTATAATTTTTTTAATGACTTTTCAAAAAATTATCGTAATTAATTTTTTTGTTATTAAGCAAATACAAAAAAACAATCTGTCCCAAAAATCTTTAATTTTTTTTTAAATTTAAAAATGAATTTATTGTTATTATTAGTCACATATTAATTAAGAAATTTTTAAAATAAGCTTAGATGATTTATTTAAAAATCAACTGTCAAATTAGTTCAGCATTCTTGCAATAGATGTCAGGCTAGTCTAACAGCCGATCCCCTAATAGCCTATATTTATATATTTTTATGCTTTTATAAAAGATACATAATATATAATAACATTTATAAAGTATTTATTGTTAAAAGATCAATGAAAATCAACCAAATGCATTAAATATTATTAGCTACTATTCTGACATCTCTTGACAAATTTTTTGAATTATTTGATTTTTTGGGCATACTTTTTATGACACACTACGCCCGAGGAAAAACATGCGTAACACCTTCGTTTCTATTCCGCATTTAAATATATAATTTTATTTTTCTATCCCGCTATAAATTTTAGGATATGCAAGAAAAATTGTAATGACATGACAACAATCTCGTAAATTGAGTTGTGTGGTGTCAAGAACTAAAAAAAATAATCTTTTAAATTGTAATATGATTTAAATGAAAAGAGATAAAATCTTTATCTAAATATTATTTATCTGCAGATTTGCTCTCAATGATGAAATATGAATGTAATCAAATAATAACGTTAAGCATGTGCAGTTAAAAAGTATTTATAAAATAAAGCCATCAATTCTTTCGGGAGTTAAATAAGCAAACATCTTGGTTATTTATTAAAAAAGAAAAAAACACCTTTAGATTTAAATTTAATTCATGAAAAAAGAATCTAAGAATCTAGTGAAATGTTTATATAAAGCGTATTTTTTTCTCCGGACGTTTTTTGTTTGTCATCAATAGAAGAAGTCTTTAAATTTAAAGCTCCAAAGGGCTAATAGAAGACAAAAAAGAAAACAAATAAATGTCAGAGGGATAATAAAGACAACAGCAAAGAAAAGGATTGTTACACCGATAGTTTGAGATTTTTTCCCCTTTAATATACTTTTTATTATAACATCATCTAAATCTGCACTTTCGCCCGAAATAAATGATATATAACAATTGTATTTAAATTCATTGCAATTTAGTTAATCAAATGCATTATTCGATGAAGTGAGAGTCCGCCATTAAAGACGCTATTAAAAAGAATAATAATAAAAAAAAAAAATAATAATACAATATAACAATTAATTGAATTATTAATTGTTAATTAGTTAATTAATTAATAATTGTTTGAATAGACCTATAATATAAGATTAAAAGAAAATTTATAAAAGTAGGAAAATATTTATATATATTTTAAACATTTAAACATTTTGTATCCAAATGGCTTAAATAAAATCATCGGACTGCCTGGGGTTCGAGCCCGCGACGTTCGGTATAGGAGGTAGGCCCTCTACCTACTACGCCAAACCCAGGGCATAAAGAAAATCATTATTATTCCATTCCAATCCAGAGCCTGCTTGAGGATTTGTTTACATTCATGGAATACACAAATGAAAAGAATACATAAATATTTCTCTATACATTTCCTATGGGAGAAATCGTAACTTTAAGAATTAATAACTCAAAAAGTTATAGGAATTTCGGGATGAAAATAATTTTCTTGTAATCCCAAGAAGGTCCTCTTTATGAATATAAAATTTCATTTCAAAATTCCAACGGGAAGTTCTCGACATATTTAAGGTAAGAGAAAGCCTCACATCAATGGTTTGAAATAAATTTTTTATCATTATCCAGGGAGGAGGGAGGGAGGGAGGAGGTGACCTTGTCCTTCAAATGAAAGGGAAGGAAGGTCAAACAAACTCTTAAACATCCATCTCTATCTCTCTCCCTTATTTCCTTCGAATCAAATAAAATGAAGGGGGATAAGAGAGAGAGAGACAGAGAAAAAGGGAAGGAAATTGCAGATGTTATATTTAATGATAAATAAAATAAAAAAAAGAAGTGGAGATTTAATCAAGGATAAAAAGCAATGAGATATTTATGATAATGCAACATACGGTACGTGTAAAGGACCGAAAGTCTAAAAGAAGTTGCAATAAAGATGAATATACATTAGGATGGTCCATAAAAAGAAAAAGTTAAAAATATTTAGCTCCACATTGTTGCCTTTGTTCCATTACGCAAACTGAATTACCAAATCAAAATTTGGAACATTTTGAGAATATTTAGGGGTCCCTATGAATTGAAAGTTATATTGATAGTAAAAACTATAACTTTCAATCAGGGCCGCAGACAGACTTGACGTGCCCCGGGGCTACATAATATTCCGCCCCCCCCCCTCCCTTAAAGTTTTTTTTAGTATGTAAAAGGCTATTGTGGCCTTCATGCCAACAATATTTTAAACAGTTTTTGACACAATTTTTGAAACAGTTATTCATAGCTTACAATATTTATTTAAATAAAAAAGTTATTTAAAAATTTTTCAAAATTTCCTAAACATAGCGTTACCATAATTTATTGAGGCCAGATCCGGACAGACGACTTCTGTCTGGGTGGTCTGGAGGAATGGAAAATTTTTTGAAAATTAGCTTTTTAGCTATCCTAAGCCCACGGGGCGTGGTGTAGAGGTTAGCGTGCTAACCTCATATACCAAACGTCGCGGGTTCGGACCCCAGGCAGTCCGATGATTTTATTTAAGCCAATTGGATACCAGATGGCTTAAATAAAAATGCCTGGACCCTAATATATATAAATTCATAAATAACGGTTATCGTAAATGTCTTATATGGCCTGAGCTGCCGAAAAGACAGTGTGAATGTGTGTGTGAGTGTGAGTGTGAATGAGTGTGAATGAGAAAAAAAAAAAAGCTATCCTAAGACGGGAAAAAAATTATCAAAAATGAATGTTAGAAGAAAACGCAGCCAAAATTTTTTTCTTTAAAAATATATTTTAACAGCTAACATTTCTACTTTGGCCAAAGCCATCTTCGGAGCTGTTATTGGTTGTTAGATGAAATTGTACTACCCTGAGTCAATTATCACATTAGGCACAAAAAAATAAATATATTGTAGTCTATTGGTGATAGAAGAAGGAAAACCTTTTTTTCCTGATGTTATATCCTAAATTAATACTGAATACAATTCAAAATATATGTGCAGAATGACCAATAACAGCTCCGACGATGGCTTTGACCAAAGCCGAAACGTCAGCTGTTAAAATATATTTTTAAAGAAAAAATTTTTGCTGCGTTTTTTCTAACTTCCATTTCTGATACAAATTCCACTAGCGATAAAATACCCTTATAGGCCTACTAATATTATAAAACTTGCTTTGAGCTTAAAAGGCCCGGGCCCCTCAGGAAAAAATTTAAAAAAATGCTTTTTTATTGAAATTTTAATTATGAAAATTATTTTTTATTAGAATTTTAAGGTTGGGGTGCAAAGGGCCCTGCCCCTCTGTCTGCGGCCCTACTTTCAATTCATAATTAAAAAATAACGATTAAACGAAATGAAATTATAGAAATAAAAATTTTTTAATAATGAATTGAAAGTTATAATTTTTACTATCAATTCATAGGGACCCCTAAATATTCTCAAAATGTTCCAAATTTTGGTTTGGTAATTCAGTTTGCATAATGGAACAAGGGCAGCAATGTGGAGCTAAATATTTTTTAACTTTTTATTTTTATGGACCACCCTAACATACATGTTTAAAACAAAATAGCAGAGCGGGACGCCTTCGGCCACTTAGAAAGACCTCTTGAAGGAGATATCCAAGAAAAAAATTCCAAATCCAGGAGTACTAGTCTATAGGCGTATAGACACTGCGCGTCAATGAAAACGTAACACTGTTACTTCATAAAAAGACGTGTTCTAATCTATCTTGATGATACTGTAATTTATTAAACACTAGCTGCGGTAGGGTTGCCTTCGGCAACCCTACCCCGCTAGGCCCTGGCGGGCGGCGTCTCGGGATATGACTAAGAGTTGTCCAAATAAATGTATTTTAATTAATTATGAAAAAGAGTTTTTATTTTTTATTTTAAATATTTGATTAATATATTTTTCAATTATTTACACCCTAAGGAAGCGTAATTTTAAATTTTATTAAAAACGAATGAAAAATAAATTTCAGGGGGGTCAGGGGGGTGATTGAACTTTCTGATGTCTAAAATACCATTTTTCAATTATTTACACCCTAAGAAAGCAACATTTTAAATTTTATTAAAATCGAATAAAAAATAAATTTCAGGGGTGGTCAGGGGGGTGATTGAACTTTCTGATGTCTAAAATACCATTTTTCAATTATTTACACCCTAAGAAAGCCTCATTTTAAATTTTATTAAAATCGAATAAAAAATAAATTTCAGGGGGGTCAGGGGGGTGATTGAACTTTCTGATGTCTAAAATACCATTTTTCAATTATTTACACCCTAAGAAAGCCTCATTTTAAATTTTATTAAAATCGAATAAAAAATAAATTTCAGGGGGGTCAGGGGGGTGATTGAACTTTCTGATGTCTAAAATACCATTTTTCAATTATTTACACCCTAAGAAAGCCCTCATTTTAAATTTTATTAAAATCGAATGAAAAATAAAAAAAAATAAAATTTTAGGGGGGGGGGCGCAGAGCGGAAAAATCTTTTCAAATGTCGAATTGTTAGGGGGAGGAAGAGTTTTTATTTTTCATTTTAAAGATTTGATAAATATATTTTTCATAAAGCGAGTTAGATCCTGTTTTCCAATGCTTTGCTATGGGGTAATTGATAACCCCCAAAAAGGGAGGGTTCCCTACCCCTAATTCGATATAATGATAACCTAAAACCACCCCCGGAAAATTCCCTACCCATTAAAAAAAAACTCCATGAAAATCGGTCCAGTAGTTTCGGAGTCTATGCGTTACAAACAGACAGACAGACAGACAGACAGACAGACAGACAGACAGACAGACAGAGAATAGCTGGGCATACACGGAGAGGTAGAACCGTCGGTTTTGACCGTGCCGGTCCAAACGCACGGATTTATCTTTACGTTAGTGGGCGAGCACGCGGCAGTTTTGACCGCCACGGATCAATCTAACAGATTTGACCGCGGTCCAAACTCACGATCCGATCTTTTCGTTAGTGGGCGAGCACGCGCCAGTTTTGACCGCCACGCATCAATCTAACAGATTGGACTGCGGTCCAAACTCACTGACTGATCTTTTCGTTAGTGAGCAAGCGACAGTTTTGACCGCCACGCATCAATCTAACAGATTGGACTGCGGTCCGAACTCACGGTCTGATCTTTTCGTTAGTGGACAAGCGACAGTTTTGACCGCCCCGGACCATCTCTTTAAGTCGCGATTTTTGGAGGGGGTAGGGGAGGACATGTTACTTGAAAATTTTTTTTACAAATTTATTTTTTTGACCATTTAAAGAAAATAAGTTACCCCTCCCCCTATTAATTAATTAAGCTATTAATATGTTCGAAAATATTTTAGTTAATCAACATTCACAAAAACAAATTTATTATTATTATTTTTTTTAAATATCATTTAAGGCCATGGCAAATTAATACTATTATATAATATATATAATATAAATATAATACTATTATATATTATTATTATTATTATTATATATAATATTATAAATATTATATATCATTTTACTCGGGAGAAAGTCTAGTTTCTGAATCTACAAAAAAAATTATAGGTTATGTAAGAAAAAATATTGGCCCTCCCTCTAGAGCGCCCCCTAATGGTCCGATGTTTACCAAAAGCTTTTCAGTTCTTGACCTTTACATCTAGTTTATGTGTGCAAAATACCACAGACATACACACAGACACACAGACATCATTCCAAAAACTACTTAAATGGACTCAGGGGACCTTAAATCGCATTTTGGCAGCTTCAGAATCAGATAATTAAAGATTTTATTTAAAGGAGAAGAAAGGATTAATTACTTTTTTTAAATAATTTTCTATTTCCATTTTTCTTGGAAATTCCAATGGCTTCTTGACTTGATCTGTCTAGTCGGCAGGCAAAACTTTCGTCAAGACGAAAGTCCACGGATTTGGTCAAATCAGCGGTTAAAACTGCCGCGGTCCAAAGATTTTGCCCATACACGTACGGTTTGGCCCGTGGCGGGCCAACTATACGGGTTTATCTGCGGGTTTTTCCTTTACGTTTGTGAGTGATGACGGTTTTAACCGTGGTGGTTTTAACCGTGGCGGTTTTAGCCGGCCCGGCAGACTGGTCCGCCCCGGTCCAACCCGACAGATCAAACTCTCCGTTTTTTTAAACGAAATTGATAATGACGGTTTTAACCGTGGCGGATCGACCCGACAGATTGGTCCGCCCCGGTCCAACCCGACAGATCAAACTCTCCACTTTTTTAAGCCAAATTGATAACGAAAGTTTTAACCGTGGCGGATCGACCCGACAGATTGGACCGCCCCGGTCCAACCCGACAGATCTACCTCTCCGTGTATGCCCAGCTATTGTCTTTTATATAATAGTATAGATTTGATATGAAATATCTTATACATTCCTAAGTAAATTTAACACAAATCCATATCATTTTAATCAATTTAAAACAATTTAAATAAAACAAAGACAAAAATGTCGAAATCTCTTTATTAACGCCAAATTTCTAAAATTTTAAAATAATCGTTCCATTTCAGTTTTTTTCTCTATTTTATTGGAAATTCTCATAAAACCAAAATGTTTAATTAATATTCAACAAAACATCGAGATTATGTTGATTTGTCCCTCAAAAGAAAATCGACATTTTTGTCTTTATTTTATTTAAATTGTATTAAATTGATTTGTATTTGTGTTAAATATACTTAGAAATGTCTAAGATATTTCAGATTAAATGTTTGTTAAATTCGAGTATCATTAAGGTAGATTAGAGCAGGTGTTGTTAAGAAGAAACAAAATGTTTCCGTTTTCATTGGCGTAATATTCCTTTCAGCATCGATTCGCCCCTGGGTGGGCCATTTTCGAAAAAGATAGATGTTATTAACTCGAATTTTATAGTTGAAATATTATAAATTTCCAAGTCGATTCTTCCCTTCTTTTTTTTACCTTAAAAGTAGACTAATCGTTTATTTATATAAATTGAAATTAATAAATTTTCTATTTTATCGTCCCATTAAATATTTTGATATTAAATAGAAAAAAAAGACCAAAAAAAGGAGAGTTGTCGTGTCAAAACCACATTAAAAAAAAAAAAATTTCTAATTGTCTTAATTTACGATTTTCTCTTGATTAGGAAAAAAAAGACAGAAAGAGAGAATTTATATTTTAACAAGTTTTTTTTTATATTCAGTATAAACAAGATATTTTTTTTTTTTACGAATTCGCAAGTTTTTTAATTAAAACATCTCAATTTGTTTTTTCAACAAAATATTGAGAGTTGTAGGCTATATTTTAATTATTTTCTTGATTATAAATATAAAAAAAAAAGAAATATTTAAAAATTCTCAAGGTGTTTGAGGCAAAAAAAAAAAGAAAAATCTAGGCAATAAAATTTAACGAGAACCTGATTAGCTGAAGAACTCAAGAAAAAAATCTTCTTTATGCATATAATTAAATGACAAAAATGTCTTTATAACGCTTTTATTCCGAAGAAATTAAAATTAATTCTCAATACTTAAGGAGACACCTTAAGAAGGAAATGAACTCACTTTAGAAGAAAAAATTGGCAATTAGGCCTGGGTTGGTTGTGCAGCTAGTTCATATATACAAAATATTACAAAAGCTTTGAACACTTTTCATTCTTTCCATTATTTTTTTGATTTTAAATGCTTTTATTTTAACTTAATCTTTCAAGATCACCAACTTGTAGTCTTTGTTTAGGACACTTCCCAATGAGCTAGAGGTGTGAAATTTGATATTTAAGGGTCATTTTTAATGACGAAAATTGTCAGTAGCTTTTTATCAAAATAGAGCAAACTAATGTGGTACTTTATTTGAAACCCTACGCGAATTAATGTATATATATTAATTGCAGAGTGTCCGTCTGTCCGTCTGTCAGGCTCTATTTGATCAACTTCCCGTTGGGATTTTGAAACGAAATTTTGCAGTCTTATAGAGGACGTTATGGAGAGTCCCGGAAAAATACTCGGGTCCCGAAATTCCTATAACTTTTTGAGTTATTAATTCTTAAAGTTACGATTTCTCCCATAGCAAATGTATAGAGAAATATTCAAGTATTCTTTGCAGTTGTGTATTCTTTGAATGTAAACAAATCCTCAAGCAGGCACTGGATTGGAATACGTAGTAATAATAATTTTCTTGCCCTCGGGGCATGGCGTAGAGGTTAGCGTTCTAACCTCATATACCAAACGTCGCGGGTTCGGACCCCAGGCAGTCCGATGATTTTATTTAAGCCAATTGGATACCAAATGGCTTAAATAAGAATGCCCTGGACCCCAATACATATATTTTCATAATTACGGATATCGTTTAAAGTCTTATATGGCCTAAGTTGCCGAAAAGACTGGGTGTATGTGTGTGTGAATGTGAGTGCGAATGGGAAAAATGTGTGAGTGTTAAAAAAAAAAAATTTCTTTTCTTAATTAAGAAAAGGCGAGGGTCCGCCGCAGGCGGCGCCCGAGCCAGCTGGCGGGGGTTCAGGGGGAAAGTTGGAAAGCAATTTTAGTCAGCAGAAAAAATGGACCTAGTGATCTAGTGGTAAGGGCACTTCGAGTACAAATTGGAGGATCCGTGGTTCAACTCCCGGCGGCACACCCTTATTTTTTCGGGTATATGAATTAATAAATATTTAATTATATAAATTTCCGTTTCGCGGCTTACATTACGCGATATACAGTATATAATATATTAAATATTATATATAATTTCTTATTTATTAATTTTATTTTAGCTTATGCGCATTTCGACGTTAATACGTCATCTTTAAGCTATGACACAAACTGCAGATGACGTATTAACGTCAAAATGCGCATAAGCTAAAATAAACTCCTTTTGAAACTTAACCTTGTGTTATTTGTTTATCTTTAATTAGATGATAATTAAGATAAATTTAAGAATGTACCAACGCTAGGTGTCGGTTCTTTGTTTTATATTAAAACTTTTTGTATTATATCTAGACTTTTTTTTGATCATCATATAAAATCTTAAAACCATCTTCAATACTTATAAAAATATTTATATATTATAGGCCTTGAAGATGTGAAGTGTGATTTTATATTGTTAATAAAAAAAAAAAATACCCTGTATTTTTCTGACTGTCCTGAGAAAGGACGCGCCTTGCGTCCGAAATGTCGGCAATTGAAATAAAAAATTGGATAAAGATTGATTAAATTTTTATCTAATTTCCTGGAAAGGCTGGAGATTCTGGGTTCGATTTTCGAAGCTAAACACAATCAGATCTTGGCGGATTCGCCTTAGGCGGGCTGTTATATATAAAATATAAATCAAAAGCTTGTTAACTTTTTATTCCCCATCGTCTTTTTTTTTCTCGTTATTTATAATACAAGTAAAACAAAAAAAAAAAAAAAAAAACTTGGTTTCATCTTGTTTTGCTAATTAACTTAATAACACAATACCGTTCTCTTTTTACTTTCTCTTAGCCTATATATGAAATATATAGAGAGAGAAAGTATTGCGATCATGTCAAAAATTCGATGTCGAGATTTTGATGGATATACATGTTTTGAGGTCCCCTGAGTCCAAAAAAGTGGGTCCCGCAAATTGGTCTGTGCGTGTGTGTGTGTGCGTGTGTGTGGACAGATTTTTAGCATGAAGGAATTGAGCTACCGGATTGAAATTTTATATTTAACTTAGGTACCTTCCCACACGCTCAAAATAAGCTTTTGAACAAAATCGGCCAAAAAGTACTAGTACTTTACTGATGTACTTTTTCAGTTTTTTTCGATTTTCTCAAAATTCCCTCCAAGGATTTTTTTTAAAATTCAAAAATCAATTATTTTTTAGATGCTCTTTAAAATGTATATTCTCATTTTGCCGTTGAAATCTTCTGAAGACCACTTTACTCTTGTTCTTCATAGGAAAGATAGAAATGGTTGCCATGGTAACGGAATTTAAATCTTTTTCTTTTTATTAGATTAAAAATCAATTATTATTTAAATTCCCATTTATTTTTATTTTATTTCTGTTTTTAATTGTTTCCAAGAAAACATATATATATATCTCTCCCACTTGCAAACATTATCGTCTCTCTCTACTCTTTTTATTTAAATTCCCTTTCCACCTTATCTTCGCATAGAAACAATGTTAATTTCCTATAGGGATTTGTATGTTAATTTCGATTCAAAAGGGGGTCCCCTTTGGAACTTTTTAGACATTTAAAATTTTTTTTTCCAATTCTTATGAAATTTTGTATTTATTTACGATTCTATATTGTGTATAAAATGTCCAAATATGAGATTAAAATTTTGAAAAATAACCATAGTTTATTTGAAGCAGTCAACATTTAAAATGCAAGTTTGAAACTAAGGTGCTATCGGAAACTAAATATATCTCGACACAAAAAATCTGGTGTGACCAGCACAGTGCGCAACTTTCTCTTACCGAAGGGTAAGAGAAAGTTGTGTGCTGTGCGCCAGTCACACCAGATTTTTTTTTAACTAATTGAATCAAAAAGCCATATTTTTTTTTCCCCTACCCTTCAACCATTTCGTTATTAGTAAAAGAAAATGCTGCTGCTGCTCTCTTGATTAAATCCATTCGTTATAGAAAGAGAGAGAGAGAGTTAACAACATAAGATTATGTTTAAATTAAGTTATGTATGTATATATTCCACCCTCAAGTTAAGAGACAGAAGTTAAGTAGATGGGAAGATGAGATAATGACGCAAGTAAATTGCCGATAAAATTGAAGAGAGAGAGAGGGAGAGAGAGAGCGACATCCCCACACTAATGACGTCATATATCAATCACACGAAATACTAACCCCAAAAGGGTTACAGGTTATTACTCTTAATAAACATCTAGTCAATCATTTTACTTTTTAAGAAATTAACTCACAATTAAGATTTAAATTTATTGATCCTGGCCGTAAGGGATTTTTCATTAAATAACAATATTTATTTAATGTAAACAAATCCTCAAGCAGGCACTGGGTTGGAATATTGGATCCCACCACAATAGCCCCCAGGCAACTCTACGAGGACAGGGAGTTACTGTGACACCCCGTCCTGGTGGAAGGGACGTAAAGAAGATTCCCTCTCAGTGATGCATTCCTCGGTGCTGAGGGAGTTCCTCCTCAAACTAGGACAGCACAGAAGAGGTTGGATTAAAGGAACCGGGTGGAACCAGAAATAAGGATTAGTTCACTAGTTACTCAGGAGGAGTTAGAGACAGGAAATGATGTAACTTCACGGGGTACCTACAGCCAGAGGCCGGTAGTATGACTTAGTGCACGAAAGCACCTCGAGTAAATAAACGAGGATAATTGTCAAATAATAATCTATAGGCCTATACATAATTTACTAATGTCCGTCTGTCTGTCACGCTCTATTTAGGCAACTTCCCGTTGGAATTTTGAAATGAAATTTTTTATGCATAAAGAGGATCTTCTCGGGATTACAGGAAAATTATTTTCATCCCGAAATTACTATAACTTTTAGAGTTATTAATTCTTAAAATTTCGATTTTCCCCATAGGAAATGTATAGAGAAATATTTATGTATTCTTTTCATTTGTGTATTCCATGAATGTAAACAAATCCTCAAGCAGGCACTGGATTGGAACGGAATAATAAAAATTTTCTTTACATAATTAAGAAGAAAAGGCCCAAGGGGCTTGGAGTAGTTGGTAGCGTGCCTACCTTCTATACCGAACGTCTCGGGTTCGGACCCCAGGCAGTCCGATAATTTTATTTAAGCCAATTGGATATCAAATGGCTTAAATAAGAATGCCTGGACCCCCAATATATGTATATTAATTAATAATGGATATCGTAAATGTCTTATATGGCTGAGTTGCCGAAAAGACAGTGTGAAGGTGTGTATGAGAGTGAGTGTGAATGAGAAAAAAGTGTGACTGTTTTAAGAAAAAAAAAAAAAAAAGAAAAGGCGAGGGTCCGCCACAGGTGGGCCGGAGCCAGCGGGAGGGACGCCCAGGAGGCCGAAGACGGGCGGTCGTAATAATAAAAGCACTAGCGAAGCTGCTAATTTTTACTTTCTCTTACCCTATATATGAAATATATAGAGAGAGAAAGTATTGCGATTTTTTTTTAAGTGACACCACCACATTATAATAAAAAATTTACACTTTTGATCGATTCAAAAGGAAGAGGCGTAAAGATAAAAAAAAAAAATAAAATTCTCTCTATTTTATATGTAAATAATTTAAAATAAATCATTGGCTATGCGCAGCTAAGTAGTTTATCTTAGTCAGAGTCAGAAAAAGAGAGACAAGATTCATCTCCATCATCTTTTTTTTTATTTATTAAATTTTATAAAAGAAAATTGAAAATAAATTATGTTAATCATTTATATTTTGGTTTTTCCACGTTGGTGTTGAATTCAATTTGTGTTTTTAATAATTTATTGCTATCATATTGAATAAGAGACAGAAAGAGGCATTGACGTGTTACTTTTGATTGATTTTATTTTATTTTTTTTATCAATTTTCAATTCCTCTTTAAGGTTGTTCGGACAGTACCCCGAAAGTCATAATAAAAACTAAATTTTTATTTGATAAAATTAAAAATTTGAATGCATAAATTCATTATCATAACTTATAGTAGGGGAGCCCAGAGTGCTAAATGTGTTTTTGCTCGAGCGCTTTGAAGACCTATTGGATCGCGAAGATTATATGCTAATAAACAAAAAGTTTATCTGATGTAAAGTTGTTTAGTGGTGGGGCTAGCGTGTATAAATTTCTAAAAATGTAAAAAAAAATCGTTACATCGAAATGCTCGAGCGCGTCAGTCTTTGATACCGTGTAGTGTCTACCAACTCCTGTTTACAGAGAGATATTAATCTGACGAATAGCTAGGGGGAGTTAGCTGTAATTCGAGGTAGAAATTGGGGAAAAAATGTTTTTCCTCGAGCGTGTCAGAAATTCATAAGGGGGGTTAATTTAACTATAAAAAGTGTCCCATAATAAAGACTGACGATTTGGACGTGTCGAAAAGTTTATATCGATATTTAAACATGTCAAAAAAAAATCGTGACATCGAAATGCTCGAGCGCGTCAGAATTTTATACAGGGAGGTTCAGCTCGATGTTTTAGTGGTGTAAACTCTTAATCTGACGATTTTGTAAAGGAATTTTTTTAATCTGACGATTAATCGCTCTTCTGCTGAAAAATTCTCAGTCAGCCATCGTCCGCGGGCGGGAAACAGAATTTATTTCATTTATAATCATGAAATATTGGTAAGATAATGCAAAATATTTACAGAAAACTCTTCATTATAGAATTTTATTTAAAAAACTAAATGCCTTAAATAAATAATTTAAAAAAATTGAAAACAATTATTTAGATTATGGACCTATCAATTTTTTTTTAACAACAATATATTCAAAATGTAATACAATGAATTATAAAAAGATTATAACTGACAATCATTGACGCGAAAATTATAAATAAATAAATATATTTATATAGGCGCGCAATTCTGCCCGCCATAGCGAAAGACCCTCAACGGACGAGAAGTTGTGGCATGACGTCATTGTCGCGGGTGCCCGCGTCCGCCCTCCGCCAACCCAAAGTCTACCTTAAGAGGTAGAGGAAGAGTGAGAAAAAGCAAAGGAAGAGAGGCGTTGAGCGGAAAATTCATTATTCTCAATAGTTGTACATACTACACTCTTGGGATAGTTTTTGATGCTTCGGCTTACGATAATCGGCAGATTATGCTATTTCTATAAATTTTAAACTATTTTCTTTCAAATAAAAAAAACTACATTCGCGCTCGAACATTTCAAGGTATCGATTTTTTTTTGCAGATTCGTGATTCGCTCAAATTTTTGGGTCACGCTCAAATCGTCAGATTATTGAAGGGATTATGTTTTCTGCATGTAATTAACTTATTTTGTTTAAATCTGACGCGCTCGAGTATTTTTGAGGATCGATTTTTTTTACTAATCTGATCGTCTGCCCTAGACGTTCGACACTATATTGAGGGACCATACTTGGTAAAAGTACTTAAAATAGTACAAAGATTCTCCCCTAATATTAATCTGCCGAGCTCGAGCCACTTACGAAATCCCCTCTTGGGCTCCCCTACTATTATAACTGGATTAAGTTAATAATTTAATTAGCCTACCAAAAATAATAAATAAATGAGTTTTGACTAAAGTATTTTTTTGTAAAAATAAAAGAATTTTTTACATTAAATTTAGTTTTTATTGCGAGATCAATTTTTGTTTTTTCACTATTTTCTTCCCAAAAATAAAACACGATTAGTTTTACATCTGTAGAAGTCATGATTTACATTTAATTGGAAGCCACTTGGTATTTTTGTCATATAGGGAATATATTTATTTAGTGAATATTATATGGCATATTTAGCGGTTTTTGCTGTTTAAAAATCTGGGCCAACTTTCTCTTACCTTCGGTAATCGAAAGTTGTGTTCTGTGCTTGTCACACCAGATTTTTTGTGTCAACATATATTTAGTTTCCATTGATGTAAAATTTATAAACGTAGGAAAATATTTATATTTAGTTACCATGGCAACTATTTCTCCTATCTTTCCTATGAAATACAAGAGTAAAGTGGTCTTCAGAAGATTTCAATGGCAAAATGAGAATATACATTTTAAAGAGCATCTAAAAATTAATTGATTTATGAATTTAAAAGAAAATCAAAAAAACTGAAAAAGTACATCAGTAAAGTACTTGTACTCTTTGGCCGATTTTGATTAAAAGCTTCGTGTCACGTCCCATGGGAGTACCTAACTTAAATATAAAATTTCAACCTCCTAGCTCTTTTCGTTCTTGAGATATTTTGTTCAGAGACAGACACACACACACAAACAGACAGACCATGTCGCGAAAACCACTTTTTTGGATTCAGGGGACCTCAAAACGTGAAGATCCATCAAAATCTCGACATCGAATTTTTGACATGAATCCAATTCTTTGTCTCTCTATATATTAACATATATAGAAGTAAGAGAAAGTAATAATGGGAAAGTAAAGTGTTTGAAATATGAATTGTCTCTTTCTTAGATTTAGTCAAACAGACAAACAGACAGGCCGTTTATTTAATTTGCAAATTCAAGTTTAAATAAATATTATGAATAAACGAGATTGTTTTTTTGACAGTTAAAGTTATTTTAGTTTATAGATCTAATTGTTTATTATTCAACTCAGAAAGTTCAAGTCAATCACCGCCTTTTGATACGTCATTCGATTAATAATTAGAATAGGGATTCTTAAGCCTCCCCCCCCCGAGTTCTCTTGATCCGCCACTATAGGTTAAATGTTAAAACGCTAACAAAAAAAAAAAAAAAAAAAAATTAAACGTGAAAGATTAAATGACGTCAGTAAAGAGACCTTTAAAATCTCGATTAAATTCAATTAATTAATTGGATTTCGATTCATTTGCGGGATTTAGGATTGAAAGAAAAAATCTGGTGTGACTGGCTCCCAGCACACAACTTTCTCTTACCTTCGGTAATTTAAAGTTGTGTTCTGTGCTTGTCACATCAGAATTTTTGTGTCGACATATATTTAGTTCCCGCCGATATATGAGAATTCAAGATGTAATTTTTTTTTCTTTTATCTATCTATCTTTCTTACAAGAGTAAAGTGTGGTTTAAAAGATTTCAAAAGCAAAATGAGAATATAGCCTTAATTTTAAAGGGCATCTAAAAATTAATTGATTTATGAATTTTAATCAAAATAGAGAAATGTAGACCGAGAGAAATGTAGACCGAAACTCCTCAAACGCTAATTTTTCGGCAAGGGTGCAGGATGGGGAAAAACAAAATAAAATTATTTATAATTTTCCCCAAATGAAGTTTATTATCCTGATATTTCGAAGGCACAAAAGGCTCTTCTTCTTCAGAGGAAGCTGAAAATAATTACAATGTTACCAGAATATTTTTTTACAATAGTTTAACATAAAAGGCATTGTTATACCTCATATAACACTCTGCTAACATTATAATGACAGCCAAGATTTTTTGCATAAACAAAGCCATTTGACCTCGGTTACTCGAGTGGACATTCTGATTAGATAATTTTATTACAATTTCATTTATTCTTTATTTTTTCAAATTAAATGTATTAATATAACATTAGTTTAAATCTATTTAAATCCAGGCTTTATTAGTTTATTCAACCTTTAGTCAATTATTTTTTATTTTTCTTCTTTCTTTTTTCTTAAACTAATAATCAATACATTTTTTATATGCACAAAATTCATTTAGGCCTATTTATTTTTTACATTAATAAAATTTTAATTTTTATTAAAAATATCAGGACATAGGAAAAAACACTATTGTTTAACAAAAACAAAAACAAAAACGAGACGCTGGCTGAAGGGGAAAGCTATTTATGAGTCAAAAGAATTTTATATTCACCCATTAAGTTATTTGTGTCCATTCTAAAGTTTACTGCCCTTTTAATATTAAGGTGGATGTAGCAAGATTCTTTGAAATATCTTTTGTACCAGTTTTCTTCTCTACAGAGAATTTTAACTGTATCCACATCAAAATTGAAATTGTGGCTCAAATCTTGCGCATGTTGTTGTAGGGCTGTAATATTGTTAGTTTTACCAACCGACCTTCTATGCTCATCAACCCTCAATTTCAATGCTCTTTTTGTGTTCCCAATATAAACTTTATTACAGTCTTTGCACTCGATTTGATAAACCGTGCTATGGGTCTTATCTTTTTTATCTTTATCTTTTGTATTGTATAAGAACATCAAGTTTCCAGTTGTTTTAGGGATAACATTTATTTTATATTTATGAAAAATGGCTTTAATTTTATTGAAATTATGGGTAAAAGTAATCGGGAAAAAACCAAAACTTTCTTTTTCTATTTGATTATTAATTGGGGCAGATGGGGGTGGTTTTGTTATTTTTGTTTTTATTTTGTTTATAATTTTGTTTATTAAAGGTGTTGGGTAATTGTTATTTTTAGTTATTTTTATATATTTTTTTATATTATTTTCCCAAAAACAACGGTCACTTAAACTCAATATTCTATAAAGCAGGCCCTCGAGTACATTCAATTTATGGGTCATTGGGCTGGACGAATGAAAGTTTAAAATAATGTTACTGGAGTAAGGTTTTTGGTACCAGTCAATACTTATATTGGGCGCTCTGTTGTAGAGGGTCATGTCCAGGAAGTTAATGCAATTGTTATTTTCCATTTCAACGGTGAATTTTAGGGCACTATTGTATCTATTAATTTTCTCCAGTACGTTTTCAACTTGGTCTCGTTTTAATGCTGTAATGCAATCGTCAACATACTGGAAGAAAAAGACAGGGTTGATTTTGTCTATAACCGTTTTATGAAAATCATGCATAACTAAATTTGCAAGAGCAGGTGCCATGTTTGTACCCATTCCCATACCTTCTTTTTGTTTAAAATAATTATCATTAAATTTAAAATAAGAATTTTCCAGGCAAAATTTTGTAATTTTGATGAAATTGTCTTGTGTAAGGCAGGTGTTTATTTCTATTAGGGACCAATACTTTTTAATTAATTCATAAATAAGTTCTATAGGGATCGAGTTGAATAGTGAAACAACATCGAACGAGATAAGTATATGATCATTGGGAAGTACGACGTTTTTTAACAATTTCTAGGCTTCAAATGAGTTTTTTAGCATTTTTAATTATTATTGTCTATATATTTTAATAGGCCTATATGGAAAAATGTTCATTTTTGAAAAAAAAAAAAAAAATTATGTATGATTTTCCTATCCATATTTAACATAATCATCCTCACGAAAGACAATTCAAAGGGACTAATAAAATTTCAAATAAAATTTCAACAAAATATTCAAGGCGATATCAAGGAGTGAATGATGATATGTCATTTTGACAGCTGTCATCTGTTTTGGTTATAAAGAGGTTATTTCAAATAAAAAAATCTCCATATTTGTTTTTATTCAAAATGTAAACAATAGATTAAAATTTGAAATTCACACTTTTTTTTTAAATAAGACCTGAGGCGAACCCTCGCCATTCCTTTTTTGCCATTGGAAAATAGAAAAATCAATAGGTTCACAAATAGGCCTATTTATGAAAAAATAGGTTGTTTTGATTTAAATTTAAATGTAAACAAAACATTAATTGAAATTTGAAATTCTGACTTTTTTAAAAAAAAGGAAATACCTTAAAATATCCCGAAATATTTTATCCAAAAGTGTTTAAATTTAAAATAAAATCATCTTGATACATGCTGTATAGAGAGGCAATATATTTAATTAAGATTTAATATATGAAAGAAATGTCCACCATTTAAAAAAAAAAAAATATTCAAAGAATAACAACTTTCAAAGAGACGATAACAAAAACATTGAATCAATTAAATTGTAAAAAAGTATTTTTTTAGAAAAAATTAGTACACAGAGGTAAAAAGTATCAATGAAACAATAAATTAAAAAAATAAATCATGTTAATAAAAATAAATTGGTAAATTTTAATACAGAAAATAGAAAATAAGAGAAAAAATTAATAGGTCCTTAGAGACGGTAAATGACAGAAAAATCAACAAAATTTTATAATGTAAACAATAGAAAAAATCGTATAAATGTCCCTTTTTAGAAAGAATGAGACAAAAGAATGAGAAAGAATAAATAAAAGTCTAATAGAAATATTATCAGGATATGGGCAAATTGGGTTATTTTATTAATATAAGTTAGAAAATGAATGAAAAGTCTAGAAAATGACTAAAGTATCAACAGGTTGTTCTTACTTTCTTAGAATAGAAAGACTAGCTTACAAGCGCTCGCTACGCTTCGCTGCGCTACGCTTCGCTCACACTTGAAAGCTAGCTGGGGGCTTCGCCCCCCAGACCCCCACTGGGGGGCATAGCCCCCCAGACCCCCCGTAGTTTTTTTAGGACTTAACGTCTTCTTTTATTACTAATCTTCTTCTTTATGACTAAACTTCTTCTTTATGACTTAAAGTGTTCTTTTAAGACTTAACGTCTTCTATGACTTAACATCCTCTTTTATGAATTCAACTTCTTTTATCCACAATTCAACTTTACTCTAACTCTTACTAATTCATCTTTCACACTTTCACACTCTTTTAATCATTCATACGCTCAGCCTACATCCTGCACCAACCATTGCCACCACCATTATACAGTATAATAGTGATATCAACCACCAACTTCAAAAAAATTCATTTCCATTCTCATCCTAATCATTTATTTTTTATAATTTACTAAATTACTCTTTCTTTTTCCTTTCTTATAGTAGGGGAGCCCAGAGTGCTAAATGTGTTTTTGCTCGAGCGCTTTGGAGACCTATTGGATCGCGAAGATTATATGCTAATAAACAAAAAGTTTATCTGATGTAAAGCTGTTTAGTGGTGGGGCTAGCGTGTATAAATTTCTAAAAATGTAAAAAAAAATCGTTACATCGAAATACTCGAGCGCGTCAGTCTTTGATACCGTGTAGTGTCTACCAACTCCTGTTTACAGAGAGATATTAATCTGACGAATAGCTAGGGGAAGTTAGCTGTAATTCGAGGTAGAAATTGGGGAAAAAATGTTTTTCCTCGAGCGTGTCAGAAATTCATAAGGGGGGGTTAATTTAACTGTAAAAAGTGTCCCATAATAAAGACTGACGATTTGGACGTGTCGAAAAGTTTATATCGATATTTAAACATGTCAAAAAAAAATCGTGACATCGAAATGCTCGAGCGCGTCAGAATTTTATACAGGGAGGTTCAGCTCGATGTTTTAGTGGTGTAAACTCTTAATCTGACGATTTTGTAAAGGAATTTTTTTAATCTGACGATTAATCGCTCTTCTACTGAGATATTCTCAGTCAGCCATCGTCCGCGGGCGGGAAACAGAATTTATTTCATTTATAATCATGAAATATTGGTAAGATAATGCAAAATATTTACAGAAAACTCTTCATTATAGAATTTTATTTAAAAAACTAAATGCCTAAAAAAATAATTAAAAAAAAAATGAAAACAATTTTTTAGATTATAGACCTATCAATTTTTTTTTAACAACAATATATTCAAAATGTAATACAATGAATTATAAAAAGATTATAACTGACAATCATTGACGCCAAAATTATAAATAAATAAATATATTTATATAGGCGCGCAATTCTGACCGCCATAGCGAAAGACCCTCAACGGACGAGAAGTTGTAGCATGACGTCATTGTCGCGGGTGCCCGCGTCCGCCCTCCGCCAACCCAAAGTCTACCTTAAGAGGTAGAGGAAGAGTGAGAAAAAGCAAAGGAAGAGAGGCGTCGAGCGGAAAATTCATTATTCTCAATAGTTGTACATACTACACTCTTGGGATAGTTTTTGATGCTTCGGCTTACGGTAATCGGCAGATTATGCTATTTCTATAAATTTTAAACTATTTTCTTTGAAATAAAAAAAACTACATTTGCGCTCGAACATTTCAAGGTATCGATTTTTTTTTGCAGATTGGTGATTCGCTCAAATTTTTAGGTCACGCTCAAATCGTCAGATTATTGAAGGGATTATGTTTTCTGCATGTAATTAACTTATTTTGTTTAAATCTGACGCGCTCGAGTTTTTTTGAGGATCGATTTTTTTTTACTAATCTGATCGACTCCCCTAGACGTTCGACACTATATTGAGGGACCATACTTGGTAAAAGTACTTAACATAGTACAAAGATTCTCCCCTAATATTAATCTGCCGAGCTCGAGCCACTTACGAAATCCCCTCTTGGGCTCCCCTACTATAGTACTTCTTCATTGAACAAAAAAAAAAAAAAAAACAACACTAAGAAAAAATCTATCTACCCTAAATTTTCCAACAGAAATAAGAAAACACTAAGAAGTTTCATTCTTATTGTATTAAAATTTCGAATACATTTTCTTTATTAAACTATATGTTCAATTTTTATTTATTAACAACCAATTATTATATTCGTTATGTTTATCAAATTTTTTTTTTTTTTTTTTTTTTTGATTGTTAAATATTATTTTTTTTTTTTTTTATAAAAAAAAAAAAAAAAAAATTTTAATATTTTTTATAAATTTTAATTTTTTTTTTTTATTAATTAAAAACCATTCACTAAAAAGGTTGGGCCCCCCCCCCCCGGGGGGGACCCCCCCCCATCTTTTTTTTTCCTTTCCCAAAGGAAAACCAAGAAAAATCCAAAGGTCCACAAAAAATTCCTTTTTTTGCCATTGGTAAATTGAAAAACTCGAGGAATCCAAAGGCCCACAAACATATTAGGTTTTTTGCCACGAAATGGCTTAAATAAGAATGCTTGGACCTAAATACACCGTACATATACCTGGTGGGCCAATAGTGCTTGAGATTATTAACGGACATTTTTAAAGTTTTCAATTTTGCAAAACATCAGATGATTGTACTGAAGATGATTTCATATCACTGGGGTCGAATTATCCGAATTGGGATTGTCCAGGTTAATTAAACTCCCAGGATAAGACGTTTCGGCCTGAATTTATTTGACCATCTTCAGTTATCGGGAATTATACACACAGTGCAAGTGCACATGTGATCAAACCAGAACTCGTCAATAATAAAATATATTTGCTTCATACCAAATTCTATGGTTCCTGTGCCCAAGCTCAGAGAATACTGAAGATGGCCAAATAAATTCAAGCCGAAACGTCTTATCTTGGGAGTTTTATTAACCTGGACAATCCCAACTTGGCTGATATCTCCAATTCTCCACTATAATCACATCACAGCCACAACCTCAAAATCAAAGTTATGTTTATTTAAATGGAACGCCCTGTATATTATTGCATATTTGGATTCTACGGCCAATTTTAGTATGACTTTATGTCATGCAATGTATTCCAAACCAAATCGTTTAGCCGCAAATCGAGTTTTTGTAAAAAAAACTGCTGTCTAAAAAAATTGAATATCGCGCGAACCATAAAACTTAGAGGACTGTTCTTTTGTGATGTTACTAACCATGAAATGTACTATTGTAGGCCAGATGGGTATTCTTGTGTTAGGAGTAATGGCCATGCAAATTTGGAAAAAAAAAAAAAAAAAAAAAAAACCCCCTTTTTTTTTTTTTTTTATTAATTAAAAAAAAAAAAAGGGGAAGGGGGGGGGGGGGGGGGGGGGCCCCCGGGGGCCGGGCGGGCGGGGGGGGGGGGGGGGCCCCCCCCCCCCCTCCTATAAAAAAAAAAAAAAAAAAATTTTTTTTTTTAAAATTTTAAAAAAAAAAATTATTTTTTTTTATTTTTTTTTTCCGGGGGGGGGGGGCCCCCCCCCCAAAAAAAGATTGATTTTTTTTCCCCCCCAAAGAAAAAAAAAACCCAAACTCCCCCGCGGATTTTTAAAAAATTTTCCACCCCCCCAAATCCCCCCCGAAACCCCCCTCCCGGATCTGGCCCCGATAAATTATTGTAACGTTAACTTTTTTTAGGAAACTTTGAAAATTTTTTAAATAACTTTATTTAAATAAATATTGTAATCTATGTATAACTATTTCAAAAGTTGTGTCAAAAACTGTGTAAAAAATTGTTGGCATGAAGGCCACAATAGCCTTTTACATACTAAAAAAAAACTAAGTTTTTTTTTGGGGGGGGGACAAAATTCACGGGTCCGTTCAGGAAAAAATTTCAAGAGAATGATTTTTTAAATTATAATTTTTAGATTTTGAGCTTAAAGGGTCCGGCCCCTCAGAAAAAAATTTAATGGAAATGGTTTTTTTTAGTAAGTAGCCCCGGGGCCCGTCAAGTCTGTCTGCGGCCCTGATGATAACGAAAAAAAATATTTATTATAGACAAAACAATTTTTAAAAAAATCCAAACGCAAAACAAAATTGTAATAAATAGAAAAGATAAGCTTAATATTCGAAAATGTATTTAAATTTCCTTTAAAATCATTTATTTGAACTTTTCGAAACGCCCCCGGGTGTGGCGTAAGTTAGTAGGTAGAGTGCCTACCTCCTATACCAAACGTCGCGGGTTCGGACCCAGGCAGTCCGATGATTTTATTTAAGCCATTTGGATACCAGATGGCTTAAATAGAAATGCCTGAACCCACAATATATATATTACTTACAACGGTTATCGTCAAAGTCTTAAATGGCCTAAGTTGCCGAAAAGACTCTGTGAATGTGTGTGTGTGTGTGAGTGTGAATGAGAAAAAAGTGTGAAGGTTTAAAAAAAAAAAAAAAAAAAACTTTTCGAAAAAGAAATTAGGGTTATAATCAGGTGAGCAAGTTAGCCATTTTGTTGAAAAATCACAACCCTAATTTGAGCAAGCGGGACTTCTTTGAGGAGTTCTAATAAATGATTTTAAAGGAAATTTATAGACATTTTCTAATTTAGCATATATTTTCTATTTATTACAATTTTGTTTTTCGTTTTTTTAAATTATTTTGTCTATAATAAATTTTTTTTTCGTTATCAGATATTTTGAAATAAAAAGAAATCTACCAAAGATAGATTTAGACATCCCTTATATCAACTGAAAGATAATTAAATTTCACGTCTCATGGCATAAAAAAGTAGCATGTTCCATTTGAAAAAATGAAGTTATCCATGATTGTAATTTTCCAAATTTGCATGGCCATTACTCCTAACACAAGAATACCCATCTGGCCTACAATAGTACATTTCATGGTTAGTAACATCACAAAAGAACAGTCCTCTAAGTTTTATGGTTCGCGCGATATTCAATTTTTTTAGACAGCAGTTTTTTTTTACAAAAACTCGATTTGCGGCTAAACGATTTGGTTTGGAATACATTGCATGACATAAAGTCATACTAAAATTGGCCGTAGAATCCAAATATGCAATAATATACAGGGCGTTCCATTTAAATAAACATAACTTTGATACCTGTATAAGAATTGCGATTGGAACAAAATTATTTTTAATTTGTAGCCCTAAAGGCCCCACATTATGCACGATCAACAGACTTTAAAAATGTCCTTTAATAAGCTAACAATCTTCCGTCCACGCACTATTTATTAGCCCACCCGGTATATTCAAATAACGGTTATCGACAAAAGTCTTATATTAATAATGGAGGAATGGAGATATCAGCCAAATTGGAATGATCCAGGTTCAATAAAACTCCCAGAATAAGACGTTTCGGCCTGAATTTATTTGGCCATCTTCAGTTATTGGGAATTATACACATAGTGCAAGTGCACATGTGATCAAACCGGGATTTGTCAATAATAAAATTTTTTTCGCTTCATACAAAATTATATGGCTTCTGTGCCCAAGCTCAGAGATAAGGTTTGATCACATGTGCACTTGCACTATGTGTATAATTCCCAATAACTGAAGATGGCCAAATAAATTCAGGCCGAAACGTCTCATTCTGGGAGTTTTATTAACCTGGATAATTCCAATTTGGCTGATATCTCCAATTCCCCATTACAAGAGACTCGATACAATATTCTAGATATTCCCCCACTCTGCACTTTGTTATTAAATTTATTTAACTTTGTTTTATCTTTTAGATGTAACTCCCACAAGATGGAGATATCAGCCAAATTGGTTCAATAAAACTCCCAGAATAAGACGTTTCGGCCTGAATTTATTTTGGGCATCTTCAGTTATTGAAAATTATACACATAATATTATTGAACCTGGATCATTCCAATTTGGCTGATATCTCCATTCCTCCATTATTATCACATCACCAGCCACAACCTCAAAAAGCAAAAGTCTTATATGGCCTGAGTTGTCGAAAATACTGTGTGCATGTGTGTGTGAGTGTGAATGAGAAAAAAGTGTGAGTGTTTAAAAAAAAAAACACATTTTCTATATTTTTAATATCTCACATCCTCCCCCTTCCTCTCATCTTAGAATTCTATTTTAAATACATTTTCCATTTGAGATTCCAATTCAAGAAATACTCGACAGAACTGAATTCGCAAGTTCAAGTTGGTTTTCCTAAAAACAAAATAATAATAATAGGACTTTATTAAAAAAGATTATTTTATAGATGCATATATAAAAATGAAAAATAATACGTTAAATATATGTGAAAGAAACCAATCGATTATTTAAAAATTCACTGAGTAAAAAAAATTTGTATTAAAAAAGCTTAAAATAAGTTGAACATTGATGAAGTGTGTCAAATTTTATAAAATTTTTTTTGTTTTTTTTTTATTTTATGTGGGACAGTGAGGGCTGCAGACAGAATTCACGGGCCCCTTCAGGAAAAAATTTCAAGAGAATGATTCTTAGGCCATATAAAGTTTTAAACCCCCACCCTTAAAGTTTTTTTAAGTATGTAAAAGGCTATTGTGCCCCTATGCCAAGAATTTTTTACACAGTTTTTGACATAATTTTTAAAACAGTTATACAGTTATCTGTTTTGGTTATAAAGAGGTTATTTCTAATAAAAAAATCTCCATATTTGTTTTTATTCAAAATGTAAACAATAGATTAAAATTTGAAATTCACACTTTTTTTTTAAATAAGACCTGAGGCGAACCCTCGCCATTCCTTTTTTGCCATTGGAAAATAGAAAAATCAATAGGTTCACAAATAGGCCTATTTATGAAAAAATAGGTTGTTTTGATTTAAATTTAAATGTAAACAAAACATTAATTGAAATTTGAAATTCTGACTTTTTTTAAAAAAAGGAAATACCTTAAAATATCCGGAAATATTTTATCCAAAAGTGTTTAAATTTAAAATAAAATCATCTTGATACATACTGTATAGAGAGGCAATATATTTAATTAAGATTTAATATATGAAAGAAATGTCCACCATTTAAAAAAAAAAATATTCAAAGAATAACAACTTCCAAAGAGATGATAACAAAAACATTGAATTAAATTGTAAAAAAGTATTTTTTTAGAAAAAATTAGTACACAGAAGTAAAAAGTATCAATGAAACAATAAATTAAAAAAATCAATCATGTTAGTAAAAATAAATTGGTAAATTTTAATACAGAAAATAGAAAATACGGGAAAAAATTAATAGGTCCTTAGAGACGGTAATGACAGAAAAATCAACAAAATTTCAAAAAGTAAACAATAGAAAAAATCGTATAAAAGTCCCTTTTTAGAAAAAATGAGACAAAAGAATGAAAAATAGTAAATGAAAGTCTAATAGAAATATATTCAGGATATGGGCAAATTGGGTCATTTTAATAAGATAAGTTAAAAAATTAAAGAAAAGTCTAGAAAATGTACTAAAGAATCAACAGGCGCTTAGAGATTCGTTACTTTCTTATTATATAGAGATTTATACATCCGAATATATATACAAATCAAATTTTTTAGTATTAATTTTTAAAATCGTCCGTTACCTGCTGCATCTGCCATTAGGTGAGTCTTTATTTAATTTTTATTTCGATCTCCTTATGGGTATCAATGGAAGCCGATGACACCCTTCCAAGGTCATCTCTGTTTTGTTATTTTAATGCATGCTTAGTTTTTATTACTTACGGTTTATATAATATTTCCATATTAATTTCAGATGTGATTTCCAAAGATCTGATAATCTGAAGGAGAAAAACAAAACTTCATCAGAATATTCCAAAAATTGTGTAATCTATAAATATAATTGATGTATGTGAGGGTGTATTGAAAATGAATTCTAAAATCTCCTTTTTATTTTAAGAAGAACAAAAAAGATGCTGCCACTGCCAACAATAATTGTCGCGATTAGCCCAGAATTTAAATAAAATCAAGGCAAGTACCAATTAAGTTTTTTTTGTTCTTCAAATGAAAATCTTCATATATATATACATATATTAGTTAATTTTATTTCTTTATTTTATTTCTCTGCTTCTCTCAACAAGTCAATTATTTAGATAGATATTTTAAATTTTTAAAAACCCCATTTAAGCACAATCTATCAAATAACTTCTTTATAGACTTCCCATAGAATTATTTAACTGTCTCTTTTATATTAGATAAATGCATGCATAGTCTCCTTAATATTTCTAATATTTATATTTTTCATTTTAATTTCAGATGTGACATTCAAAGATTTAACCTGATGAAGAATGACACAACACCAAATTATGCCCAAAATTTTATAATGTATATATATAATTGAGGTGTGTGTAATCAAAAAATGAAAATGAAGCTTTTAAATTAAGAAGAACAAAACAGATGATACATACAGCTGCCAACAGAATTTGTTTAGAATATCTCAGAAATTTTTATTTAAATAAAATCAAGGTAAGTTCCAAATATTCAATCCTTTGAATGAAAATTTTCAATGAATTTTTTAATTAAAAAAATATAACTAATAAAATAAAATAGCTAAACTTGTGTCATGAACCCCTTTAATAGTCCCGATGACTATGTTCCCGACGTCGCGAAATCAATAATACATTTATTTATTAACTTTTATTCAGAATGAGATAACATTTCCATTGCTCCGTTAGGAACACAGATTTCATTTCGTTATCGCGCTCAGCCTCATTTTGGCTTAATTAAAAATAAAAATTGAATATTAAAAGCATTATAAGATGGTATCTCAGTCAGATTCAAAATAATAAATAAATGAAATATTTATTTTAATTATGACTACGCGATTAGGAGGAAGAGTTTCCCGACGATGGCGTGTAATCGTGGTCGTCATTGATTATTTATTTTTTGCCAAGATCTTTTACCCTATTTTATAATTAATTCTTTGTAATCTAGAAAGGATTTCAGAAAATTAATTTTTTAATTTTTCAAAGTGATATAAGTAATAAATAAAAAATAAATATTTTAATCTGACTCAAGGGTTTGAGATCTTCAAAATGATTGCAACTGAATTAAAAAGAAAAATAAAAGCAACTTGTTTAAATTCTAATTATTAATTATACAATATTTATATATTTTTTAACTCAAGTAGATTTAATATTAGGCCTAATTAAATTTAAAAAAATAAAGCCTTTAATTCTAGTTGCAATTTTTCTATAAAGGCTCAAACAGACAGAACGCGAAATTCGCGTCGCTTGGCGTTTTTTCAACGCCGCGAAAGGGCGCGAAATGTTGTATAAGGCAAGACTGTATCATCCCCGTCACATAGGGGGCGAACTTACGCGGCGTAAACGCTCTCTTTCGCGCGACAGCTTTTTCGAGTTGTACAAATTTACAACTCTTTCGCGCGAACAGGCGAAATAATCAAGATGAGTAATGAAATAAAAAAACTTATAGAGCTAAAAACACTTGTTTTTTCGCCTCTAACTAAATAAAAGTAAATAATATTAAAGTTATATTATAGTCTATATTTAATAAGACTGTAATAAATATGTTTTTTGTTGGCAGCCAATCTATGATTAGTAAAAAGTCCGAATCGAGGTAATTGAATAGTATTATCTTATTCTAATTTACAAGCCTCGAAAAATATTTAATCAAAGTTATCATTAATAAAATAAGATTTAAATAAAATCTAATTTTGCAATGATATTCTATTTCTTTCGTAATATAATACTTTATTTATAAAATATTTATAAATTCATTAAATAAAGGTTGTTGAAACATATACACAATACCGGATCGTACGCCCAGATTACGCTTCCTGTGTGGCTTAGCAAAAACGCCTTTCGCCGCGAAATACGCGCGTAGCCTGAGCGTCGCGAATTTCGCATTCTGTCTGTTTGAGCCTTAAGACTCAATTCAACCCCCCTGCTTTTGAATATTAATATATATATATATTTTTTTTTTTATCTAACTTAATCATTCTAGATTAAAGTTAATTTTCTTAATTGTTTTCAGATTTGCGTAGGATCACATCATACATTCAAGGATATCACTTTCATACCCCGACTGGTTTCTTTAAAAGTTAATTATTTTGATGCCTGAAGATGCAGTTTTAGAAGACTAATTACTGAGGGAAAAATAAAAATGCCATGTAAGTTTTTTTTTCTTTTTATTAAATGCATGAATTAATTATAATATACAAATCTTATATTTTTTTTTTAGATATAACACCGAAAAAAAACAATATAATATATAATAAAATAATTTATTTCAGAAAAAAAATTCAAACAAATTTGTAAGTATAATAAGGAATAAAAAAAAAATGATTAATTATTTGAATAATCATACTGTAAATTTATTCTAATTTTTAATTATTATATTATAATTTCTCCCTCGAGGATGTCACCTTGTCGTGGTGGGGGAGCTTAGGGCCTCGGCCTGACCAAGAACATCCAAGTCTCATTGCCTTGGTTCATCCAAGGGAATTTAAACCAGAATAAGTGCTAAAGACTTTATATATTTATTAAATACGTAAATATATTTAATAGATATATTCTCTTTAGCGCCCCTGGCGCGCAGAGAGCCGGCGGCCTTCTTTGCCTTGCTGCATGTAGCTT
>JAKCPI010011954.1:0-10283 GCA_023213315.1 Euborellia annulipes | reverse complement strand
ATGTAATTATATAATATCGGTAAACAATGTGTTGCTTGATTTGTGGAAAGATGATTCTATGGCTTTCAAGCGATCTAGATATGCCAAGGGCCTTTTTGTGATAGAAAAATTCACAAATCGTGCTTGAATAAAACTTCTAAAGATGAAATCCCGATCCCTAACTTAAATGTGTTTATAGAGAGCGATTCTGAAGATAACCACGAAAATTCTTTGCAAACAATGCCATGAATTTTCGAGGGCAGGAGACGAATCTATCTTGTTGGAAAACTTTAGTGAAGATAAAAAGAATCGTCTTATATTCGAGACATTCAGGATGGTCAGAGAACTTACCGAGGAGGTCTCAAAACTGAGAAGTGAGAATGCCCAAATGAAAAATGATCTGGGATACATAAAATCTAAGATTAATAGAGTGAATCCACAGGGATCACATTCCCATATCCACTCTCAATCACGGACAGGCGCTGGTTCTAACAATTGCAATAAGAACTCATCTAGCAAGACGAAGAAGGCGGCTCCCACAGCCTTGGCTATAACATCTGGCCCTGCAGAGGACGTTGAGGCCTCTTTACTGGTGACTACTCCAAAATCACCTACTGCTGGAACATCTACTGACAACATCAGCTCCAGAACACCTCCTCTTGGAATTGAAAAGTCAGCGTTATCTTGTGCTGGAACATCGACGACAGGAAATGCATCGGGAACACCTTTGGTGGAGATGGAACGGCAAGATGGATGGACCCTGGTCGCCCCAAGAAGACGACGCACGAGGCCTCCTCCGCTTCAGGGATGTCGTCAACTGTCAGGTTCTACTACTGTTTTACCGGTAGCAAAGCGTAAAAAAGCTTTGTTTGTTACTGGACTAAAACCAGAAACAAGTGAAGCTGATATAGAGAACTATGTTAGAAATGAATTGAATATTAATTATGTCTCCTGTACTAGACTTGTAACAAAAGCTGATTACTGTGCTTCATATCACGTTGCGGTTATTAGTGATGATTTCGATAAAATAAATCATGAAGATGCTTGGCCGCGGGGAATCCGAGCCAGACCTTTTTATGGTTGGTTGGATAAAAATAGAAATGTAAAAAACAACTCTAATATGAATATTGGTCAAAATGCTAAAGGAGCTGTTTCAGAACCAATAGTAAATAATAATAACCAATAGCAATTAAAGGTGTCACCTCTCACATTCTATTATCAAAATGTGAGAGGCTTGCGAACTAAAACTGATAAATTATATCTAAATTCTCTTGTTCTAGATTTTGATGCCTATGTATTAACCGAATCGTGGCTAAATGATAGTATAAGTAGTTCCGAAATTTTTTTCGCTTGACATATATAATGTGTTTCGTACTGATAGAAACGAAGTAACAAGTGGTTGCAGCAGAGGTGGTGGCGTTTTATTCGCTATCAAGCGTAGTTTTCGAGTCCAAAGAATATTAGAACTTGAGGTTTCAGAAATGGTGTGTTTAAGGTTCGATGACTATCAAAATTTGTATTGTGTTGTTGTATATTTTACACCATCAACTCATACAAGTGTTATTCAAAAATTTTACGACAAACTTGAAAATTTCCCTTTCGAAGAAAACTCCAGGTTGATTGTTTTCGGTGACTTTAATATGAATGTTTATGGTTCGGGGCATGATTTGCTAGATGGAGATTCGAAATGTAAAGATCTACTGTCTTTTCTTAAATATAACAACCTATCACTAAAAAATAATATTTTGAATAAACTAGGTAAGACATTAGATCTGGTTATTACCAATATTAGTGATGAGGATATCTCTGTAACCCCATCGAACGAATCACTTGTCCCCTTGGATGATTATCACCCAGTCCTAATCGTATCAATAAAATGCAATCAAGAAAAAAGAAATAAAGGGTCTAAAAGAATTGACTCTGACGAAAATACACAAAATTCTGAGACCATGTATTATTTTAAAAAGGAAATTACCATCAACTATATCTCTTATTAAAATCAATTAATTGGGATGAATTATATTTAAACCAAAATACAACTAATGCTGTAGATATTTTTTATAAACGCATTCATTGGGCTATGAAAATAGCAATTCCCCAAAAAAAGAACTTTATTAAGTCCACTAAATTCCCTTCTTGGTACAGTAGAGGCTTAATAAAAGATATTAAAACTAAAGAGAAATATAGAAAAAAATATAATAGATGTTCTAACAATTTTAACAGGGTTAACTACATGAATATGAGAAAAAAGGTACACATCGGCATTAGAAGGGATCATGGAGTATATATTAAAATGATAGAGCAAAATCTAAAACGCGATGGTAGGCTCTTCTGGCGTTATGTTGGTAACTTGAGGAAACCCAGGGTTGAACACCATACTATGACTTTAGAAGGTCGTAGCTTTGATGGTCCCCTAGAGATTGCCAACGCATTCTCCAAATTTTTTGAAAACACCTTTTCTTACTCACAATCGGTACCTGGGGACTGCGTTGTTGGTAATGATTATATGATGTCAGATATGCTAAGCATTAAGCATATAACTGGGGGTGAGGTCACAGAGGCTATTGGCGAATTGCAAATAAAAAAAGCTGGGCCTGATGATATTCCTGCATTCATTTACAAAGGATGCAGGGATGTTTTACTAGAACCTCTTCTGTATATCTTCAATTTGATCTTAAAATCAGAAACATTTCCGGAGCAGTGGAAGGTGGCTAGGGTCATACCAATACATAAAAAAGGGAATAAAGAAAAAAATAGATAATTACAGGCCAATCTGCGTGTTGTCTGCGGTTGCTAAGGTGTTTGAAAATATTATTGATACTCAAATAAGATCTTATATGAAGAGATATATAACGCCCAACCAACATGGATTTTGGGCTGGCAGATCTATAGTCACCAATTTGATGAACTTTGTCTCACAAATAGTGGATGTAGTTGATGAGGGTGGACAGGTTGACGCGGTTTATACTGATTTTTCTAAGGCGTTTGATCGTGTTAATCACAATGTTTTGTTGGATAAGCTACGTCTCTATGGCTTCTCACAGCCATTGATCAAATTACTTGAAACCTATTTAAAAAATAGAAAGTTAAGGGTGGTTTTCAATGGTACGGCATCCACTCATTTCTTTACACCTCCTTCGGGAGTACCACAAGGCTCTAATTTAGGGCCTTTACTCTTTCTGATATTCGTTAACGACGTTGTGTTAAAAATAGAGCAGTCGCAGTGCCTACTGTTTGCTGATGACATAAAACTTTTCACTAAAATCAATAGTGGTGATGATTGTTTGCGTCTTCAAAAAGACATAGACAATCTTGTTTTATGGTGTAGTAATAACCATCTGGATATAAACACGACAAAGTGTCACACAATATCCTTCACAAGAAAGAGGGTTCCTATCTCCTTTATATATGAGATCAATGGGTCACCTCTTGAAAGGGTTTCAACAGTGAGGGACTTGGGAATTCTCCTAGATTGTAAATTAAATTTTAAAAAGCACCTTGAAGTAACTGTAGGCAGGGCCCTTTGGAAGATTGGGTCTGATAAAAAGGTCCTCCAGATACATCAAGGATCGGGAGGCACTTTTGTGCCTCTATAAATCTTTGGTAAGGAGTATCTTGGAATTCGGTTCCATAATTTGGTATGGCCATACTGCCTCTTTTGATCTGTCTATTGAAAGGGTTCAGAGGAGGTTCTTAAGGCTGCTATTTGCCAGTGACTTTGGGATCTTCACTTATGATGTCACATACGACCATCTTTTGGCACTATATAATCTTGAGTCTCTCCGTGTGAGATGGAGAAGAGCCTCTCTACTCTTTCTCCACGGAGTACTGAATGGTCGCATCGACGATGATCAGATACTGGGGAGGGTCGGTATCTCAGTGCCAACATTTATGCGCAGGAGCAGCCCGCTTTTTGTTGAAAAATATTCCAGGACCAACCTGGGTTATTGGTCCCCAATGTCTACAATGCTGAAAATGGCCAATGAAACCTTCATAAATGCCGATGTGGACTTTTTCACAATAGACGCTAAACTGTTAAGGACACTCGTTTGATGGTACACTGTATTTTATTAATGTTCTGTATAACTATGATACAATGTATATTTATTCATCTCTTTGTAAATGGATTTTTCTGTAAAGAGTTAATTAAATTAAATTAAATTAAATTAAATTAAATTAAATTATTAGAGACCGGATTTTAAGCAAAATGCTTAAATGCTCAATTTTATAAGCAACCATTAGATATTTAATTTCTACATGAATTACGAAAAACTAAGTACATTGAGATTGCATTTTTTATGCTTTTTATGCTTTTTTTCCCTTTCGTGCTTATTTGAATTTATTTTACGAATATTTATAATATTTTGTTTTGTTTTTTTTATTAAAAAACACTTTTTTCCCATTCAATTTTCCAAATGCATATACATATATAGGGATATACAGACATTAGCTAGGGATCTCTTGGTATGAGTAGAAATTGCTTATGAGATGCTTTTTTTTCAACTTTTATGCTTATTTAACAACTTTTTATTCAAGATTTCTATGCTTTTTTAAGCACTATTTTTTTTTTTCATTTTTTTATGCTCTTTTGTCCGGTCTCTACTTATTATATACACTTGTCAGGGAACTACGCCCCCTGGACCTCCTTGCTCGCTTTCGGCTAATGTATCAAATTTTAAGGGGAGGCTCGTGGCTAATCGGATAATCTGGGAATTACGAATCTAGAGTTGCTATATAACTCGGGTTCAAATCCCATTTGCCATGAAAATTTTCAAATATTGCCAATGTCTCCTTCGTCTTTCTGTAATTGGAATTAATCTCTATTAATCTCTAGAGATGGTAAATTAAAAAAAAAAAAAATTATTCTAGCTCGCTATTTGGAAATTTTGCAATTTTAAAGTTTCAAATTTCCCTCTGACTTAAATTTTAAATTTCCCTCTCCCGCTCGATTTCCTGTAACTCTAGCCAATCAGCGCAATGGTAGGCACATACACACAGGGACAGGAAGTCAGCCGCTAGCGCTTTATATTATATTTAGTACAGTGGCGGTCCCAGGATTTGGGAGGGGGCCAAATTTTTTTTTTTTCATTTAAAAAATTGAAATACACTGTAAATAAATTTTATAACATTGAATAATAAAAAAACATTCTGGTAAATTTATAATTTTTTTTGTTTAGTTTTAAAATATTAAATAAAACTTTTGAATTTTTGTTGGTCAAATGGGGGGGTGCGGGCCTCTCTGGGCCCCCTCCTGGGACCGCTAGTGATTTAGTATGATGTTATTTTTTTAAACTATTTTGTTAATAATCAACAGATTTTTACGAAGGAATCCTTTTTGGAAAGCCAAAAAACTATAGAATATCGTAAATGTATGTTTTTTGCATTCAGGGATCAGAATAATTAATTGTATTAGGGGCGTCCAAAGTAAAAAAAAAAAAAAAAAGCATAAAATATTCGATTTTTCTAAACTTTTAGCTGATTGCGGCACGTCTAAGCGCCGGTTTTTTCACAGCACCGTTGTTTGCCTCCCCGCGATGCGAAAAAGTTTTCATCAGGACACACGCGCTTCATTGCAATATTATTGTCGGTAATTAAAAAAAAAAAAAATTTATCGTTTGGTCCAACTCTGCTATCCATATAACATCTCGTTGTTTGCCTCCCCTCGATGCGAAAATGTTTTCTTTAGGACATCGTTTAATATAAACGCTTCATTAAAGATATTTTTGGCGGTAATTTAAAAAAAAAAAAAAAATATAATTTTATTTTTAAATTTAATTTTTAATAAGACTTTTAGAAATTTTTTTTGTTTTTTTTTTTTTATTGTTTTTGTTAATTTAGTAGGTCAAAATTAACCTTATCTCTTTTTCTGTCTCTTTTTCTCAATGTAGTCATCCAATCCCCAGGGAAATCGACAGACATGGGAGTGTAGGCGGGGGGGGAGGGGGGTGGGGGATGAGTAGGAGACGAGGGACTAAAAAACAATGACAATGTTGACACGCCGCACACATTTCAGTTTAATCATTGGAGGTTAAATGAAACAAGACCTCCTCGGCGGCGATGTTGCATTTGGTAAATGAAAAAAAAAAAAAAAACTCCTTTTTTTATTTTCTTGCTGTTAATTCAGCTTAATAATAATAAATACTTTTTGGAAACATAATTAAAAATTTCTAGACATGAATAGGGAATTAAAAAAAAAAAAAAATCATTATGTGGTTTTATGAAACCACGATGCAAGTGAAACTTTTTTTTCGAATCATAGGCGTTTAAATGAAAATTTTCAGAAAATTATTCGATTAAGGGTATTAAAATCGCGCTTAGATATAATTAAAATTAAAAATTGAATAATTAAATCTCACAATTATTATTTTATAATTCATCATATATATTAAATTTCAATTTATCTATTTTTGTCATTTATATAGATAGAGATGAAATATAAATGCAGCGTAGTAAAAAAACCTGGTGTGAGTGGCCGGTGACGTAATAACTTGTAGCGTCACGGCGATATGCTAATAGAAGGGCGAAAAAATTTGAGGCCATCAAATAAAAGTTTCACTTTAAAAAAAAAAAAAAAAATTTTACGATAACCTTTATTTAAATAATACGTATTTATTTGGAGCTCAGACATTCTTATTTAATCCATTTGGTAAATGAAATCATCGGACTGCCTGGGTTCCGAACCCGCGACCCTTAGTATAGGAGGTCAACACACACTACACTAGGCCCGAGGGCTAGTTAACACTTATTACTTTTTCTTCCTCTCTACTTCGTTTATAGTTTCTAACTCGTCAAAACAGTCATTAACATCAGATACCACCACAATTTTTTTACCAACCAGTCATATAGAAAGAGAAAGGTGCCATGTCTGGCGAATAAGGTCAGCGAGAAAGCAATTAGAACACATTTATTTTGGCTACCACTATTACGAATAAGTGAGCTTTTAGCATTGGCTTGATCAAACAACTCTGGAACCGATTTTCTTTTTGTTTCGTCACCCATATGCTGCAATAGGTTCGTATAAAATAGTGCTATTTTTTCACTTTCTCCGATAACATGGCATCAATCTACGGTTATATTTGTCATCTATACAATTCGCAAATGTTTTTTTCTTTTTGACGATAATGAAAATTATCCCAAGCCCATCCCCAAATAATGATTGATGTGCTGACCAGTAGTTGAAACTGCCTTCTCTTTGAATGTTCTCCTGCTACATTTATGGTTAACGGAAAAACATCACCAAACACTTAACTGAAACATCCTTACTGTTTCTATTGATGTTATAATGTATTATTAAATAAAATCATTGGTTACAACCTAAACATGTTGTGTTAGAAGGTAAATTTGAATTCTAGTCCGGTTCAAAGGTTGTTTTCAAGAAACAAAATGTTTTACCAATAGGATACAATTTGATGAAGCTAAAATTGAAGTTGATGTGGTAAAGAATAAAAAACGGAAAGCTGAAAAAATGAAAGGGATAGAAGTGCAAATGGTTAAAAAGAAGGGAAAAGGGTTTGGATACAGAGTCAAGCAGGTGGAAGTTCAGGAGAATGGTTTCGATGCGTTAGATGGCTTACATATATGTAGATCTTATTTTGTTAAATGCTACGATATAAACTGCTGGACAAAATTATCGCATCACTTTTGGTGAGATGTTACACTCAACAAGGCAAGGTCTCCATCCTCTTTGCCTTCCATCCGGAGAGTGTAGGGCAAATCTCGTAAAGAGAGCATTCTTCCAAACCTAAGATCAATTAAGGTGTTCTTGCGCAAATTGAAGTCTTCTTATTCCATAATAGTCTGTGGCAAAAAAGGGGGCTTTTAGCATCCAGATTAACTTGGACTTAAAATATGAACATTTCTTGGCTCTCCAACGTTCATTTTCAGTAAAAACCCGATTGTCTACCAGGTAAATTTCAATTCTCCTTTTATTTTATTTGTAAGCACCTATTTTATTTCATCATTAAAAAAAATGATGCGATAATTTTGTCCAGCACTTTTCAAACGAAATAGAATTAACTTGAGGTCAGGAAGAAGAGTTAAAAATGAATATGAAATATATAGCTAAGTTCATTATTGAACTTTTGCGAAAAATTTATTAATTTGTGTAATTATTAAAAAAAAAAGATGTTTCCTTGAATGTATATTTATGTTATTAATAATAAAATTATTGGTTACAACCTAAGCACTCACAACTAAGACTGGGACAGCTCAAGAATGTAACACGTCGGCTGGTGTAACAATGGCCCGGATTTGAGTTAGTATTGGTAAAACAATATTGTTATCCACTTTTAACAATGAAACCCGTTTATATTTAAGTCATCTACCGGAATTATGTAAGAGTTAAACTCTCGGTTGTAAGCAAACTCTTTGTTGAAGTCCTTCATTTTTATTTTCGTTATCTTATTATATTGAGAGAAGGATAAACTGGGCTATTGATTTTAGTACGAAGTAAAAACACTTTTGGACTTAGACTGAAGGTTGATATAATATCTGTACATAATTTTATTCCAAGGAAATCCGAAACTAAAACGTTCCTCATTTGGTATTTTAAGAAAATTAACAATTTGAACTTTTATCCAAAATTTCATAACCTGGGATTTTAAAATATTCAAATTTTTTAACATGATTTTGTCATGTAAAAAGAAACAAAAACACTAAAAGAATAACAAATTCCACAGATATGTTTATTAATTACAAATTTATATCTTTGTATTGAAATAACCAAACATATCATGTTTCTAACAAAAACACATTTAGTTCTGATTATTAATTTGTGCGGACTTTGAAACTTTAGTAAATGACTTTTTACTCTTTCTTTCTCAATGACGTATTAGAATATTTTAGAAGAAAGGTGTAGTGCAGCTCAACTCCAGCTGTGACACAAACACACACACACCCACACCAGCGAGGAGATCTCTTCTCAAAAGACGTGAGAGGAATTTATAAAGTTTCTCCATCAATTAACAACACTCTCTTCCTCTTGGTCTTTTTGCCTAACGTTAGTTTGGAAACATCCATCTATCCTTGTTAGAAACATTTTTCTTTTAGTTATATATTTTATATCCAACTTAATGACATTGCATGATATTATACAATATCTTCTCCAAAAATTAGTAATTGGTCAATTTTCTTCTGATATTTTTTTGTTCTTTTTATTCACTTTACCTAGTGTTTGAGAGCTTGTTATATGAACCAAGAATACTTGGAATTGCATTTTGGTTGTTTCACAAGGCATTTTTTAACAGCTGGTTCTTCGGTGGCGATTTTTCTTCTTTATTTAATTATTGATTTTATATTACCTCTAAAATTTTTTTAAACTATCAAGTAGATATTTCTTCTTTGATATATTCTTTCAATTTCATAAAGGTTTTCGATTTTTGAATATTGCTGTTTTTGGTTTGGAAAATCAATTTAAAGTTGGTACCAAGTACCTGAACTGTTCTAACACATTCATCTCTTTATTTTGTGCAATCATATCAAAATATTCTCCGTTATGATTTAGACCAGCCATTCACAAAGTGTGTTCCGCGGAACCCTAGGGTTCCGCGATACCCCTGCAGGGGTTCCGCAAAAATTCAGACAAAAAAAATCAAAACACCTCTCTCTGGTCGAACGTTTTGACGCGGGCGTATCACGAGGGGCAGCTGAACTTAGTCGCCATCCACAACAGTACAATTTTTTGTGATGATACCAATGCTTGCCAAAATGGCTTAGAATATTCTTCTTCCGTTCCCAACAACATATTTGTGCAAAACAGGATTCTCAACCTATGCAGCCACGAAAACAAAATACTGCAATAGAATGGACGCCGAACCTGATATGAGACTTCAACTGTCTTCTATCAAACCTGACATCAACCAGTTGATGAAAAATAAAAAACAGTTTCATACCTCCCTTTTGTTAGATTTTTTCTTTTTTAATATCTTCTATTATTATACTTATTATATAGTAATTTACTAAGTAAAGTAAGTAATAAGTAGCAACTGCTACATTGTACTTTCATTATGCTTATTAATAAAGAATACATTTTTAAAAACAATTGTTTTAATGTAGGGTTCCGTCAAGAAATCCGCTTCCCAAAAGGGGTCCGTCACCAAAAGGTTTCCCTGACTAGAAATTGCTTTGGGAACGCCCAGAGTATACATCTGAACCTCATAGGGTCCCAAGGAGATGCCCAATAGGGAAATCCCTATAAGGGCCCAAATTAGAACCCAATCGGGAAATCCCCAGGAAAAATATAAATAACTTATAGTCAGTTTCTCCCAATTGGGTTCTGTGTGGGACCTAAACGGGAAATCCCAATA
>JAKCPI010011953.1:0-21066 GCA_023213315.1 Euborellia annulipes | reverse complement strand
GTTTTTATTTTAATTCTTGAATATGTTAAAAAATAATCAATACTTAAACTGAATTAATATTTGGGATTCCTTTCTCCCCACTTTTTTTCCTTGTAACTTGGCACCAGGATGTTCTAAGGGAGGTAAGCAAAGCATCTCCTGTCTCTTAGGAATAGGCATCCACATGTATCGGTTTTCACGATCAAAGAATATAATATATCGGATTCATTTCTCTTTACTCTTATATGGATGCTCTCTCTCTCTCTCTCTCCTCTCTCTGATCTTATTGCAATATTCAAATATGAAAAATTCACTTCCCACCACGAGCATAAAATAGGGGATATTATCCGGAGCAAAAATAAAATAGAGGGTGGTTCAATTTATTATCTTTAAACTGATATATCTTTAAAACCTTGTGATTTTAAATGATAAAATATCATGAGTATCCTCATCATTTAAAGCAAACCTTTACCTTGATTTTTTAAGGGTTGGTATAGTGAAGCGTAGCTAGAATCTCTATTAATTTCTGAAATTACTTTTATACTCTTGAAACTTAGAAGATGTTAGTAAACAAGGGGGTTAGAAAGGACCTGTCTGAACTGAACCTACAAGCCACTAAATAAACATCTTTAAAATTTATGAGTTGATTTCTAAAAGTTCAGAGGGTTAATTTGGGATTTGTCGTCTTTTAAGAATAATTTAAAATAAATAAACATAGTAAGAAAGGGGATAGATATCCGTGGAAAGGACTAACCTAATTACTGGTATAAATAGAGAGAAGTATTAAGTATCAATTTCTGTAAAGGTTAATTAAATTCTGAAGTGAATCATCCTGGGAGAGAGAGAGAGAGAGAGAGAGAAGCAGAAATGGAGCACTCTCCTAGGAGGTCCCCCCAGGGGGTCCGAGGTGACCACAAACTCCCTCTCTCCCCCTCCCCTCCCTGCTGCTCCTCTAAATTGAATCGAAGCGATCGCCACGTGGCACGCTCTCTAATCGAATTATAATCATAGCTCACTCGCATGATGGATCCCCCATTTGTGAAGCACTATTACAACTATTTTCTCTAAAGTAGTTAACATTTTGTTTCTAATTTATTACGTTTTATTTATTAATTACGAAAATTTATACTTTGAGCCTCTAAATTTGAACCTAAGCTATTTAAGCTTCTTTAATACATTCATTCTCATTAGGATCGAAAATCAATGTATTTCAAAAAATAATTTTCAAGTCACATTTATTATAAAATTTTCCCCTCTTTAAGGTCTTCGATTATTACACTGATTGAACAAATCATCTTAAAAAATAAAGAAAAATATGTGTCAAAGATATACTATATTCAAACAAATCTGGTGAGAATTAACGTACAGCACACAGTAGTTTTCTTTTATCTTTGGTATTCGAAAAATCCAAACTGGTCTATGCGTTTCATAGATGGTGCTAAGCTACGAATGCTTTCACATCAGTAAAGTAAACTTCAGCCAATTTTGAGAAAATCGAAAAAAAAAAAAAAAAACTGAAAAAGTACATCAGTAAAGTGTGCTTCAAATAATTTTCACAAAATCTTTTACTGATATAATAGGAGGAATTAAATTCAAGTATGATACACATGGTTTTTTGTTTCAATGATTTATTTATTTAACATTAACACTTTATACGTATTTCAACACCATATGTGTCATCATCAGAAGAGAATTACATACTCTTATGTAAGTTATGTAATTCTCTTCTGATGATGACAGATATGTGTTGAAATACGTATAAAAGTGTTAATGTTAAATAAATAAATCATTGAAACAAAAAACCTTGTGTATCATAGGCCTACTTGAATTTAATTCCCCTATTAAAGCATGATGTTTCAAATAGAGCCAACGGTTACCAGTTTAAAATTAATTTACTGATATACTTTTTTAAGAGCATCTAAAAATGAATTTGATTTATGATTTTTAATCAGAATCGTTAGAGTGAATTTTGAGAAAATAGAAAAAACTGAAAAAGTGCATCTGTAAAGTACAAGTACTTTTTGGCCGAAGTTGTTAAAAAATTTCGTATCACGTCCCAGGAAGATACCTAACTTAAATAGAAAATTTCAACCTCCTAGCTCTTTACGTTCTTGAGATATTCAAGGACCTTTTATTCATCAAAATCTTAAAATAAAATTTTTGACATAATCCCAATACTTTCTAATTATATATTACATATATAGGTAAGAGAAAGTAAAATTTGTTTTACTAATAAATTTATTTAAATTTCGTGCTTTTACTAACAAAATCGCAACGTTATGCCCACTTTGATAACCTCATATAAAAAATTTAAATAGGAAGTGAGTTTCCAATTGGCCACTTTTGGTGCACATTGCCATCATGTTAGGGAGAGATTGATCAAAAATCGACTGTTCATTATATCTAATATGTTCTCTTTTTTTTTTCAATAAACCTCGCATCGTAAGACGTGTGTGTGTCAGCACATGGTTGGTCCAGGGTGATTTATCCATCCCGCGGGATGCAGCGGAGGCAGCCTGCTGCATGCCACCCCCGCGATAAATATACACAACCACCGAGCGATCATTATAAGCTTGATATATTGCCTCTCCTTTTCTCTTTCTTTTCACTTTTTTTCCTACTTCGTCTTGAGTTGAATTAAAGTATTTTCCGATCTTTTTATTGTGTTAACTTATCATTACTGAAAAAAAAAATAAACAAATGGTTGCTTTTCAACAAAAAAAAAAAAAAATATTCAACTAAATTCAACTTACAAGTTAGCTTTATTTGAAATCGTATAGCATTTTGTTGTTTTTTTTTAAATAATTAGTTCAGAATTACCGACCGTAAAGTTCATTTGTTGGCTTATGTTTGTGTATAAATATGATACAAATTTATTCCATTTTTTTCTTCTAAAAAAACAAACAAACAGAATTTTTTTAAATATCTTTTCAGCATCTTATGCCACTTCGACTTTAAATGATGTATTTTAATTTCGATATATTTTAGGGCCAAGGCATATTTATATTTACTATTTAGTACCCAAATGATAAATTGAATCATCAGACTGCCTGGGTTCTGAACTAGCCCCCCTTGAGTTTTAAAGATTATCAATATTGACAGTTGGGGGATCGTTTTATACATTTAATTTTAATTCACTATATTAATTGACAAAATTTGGTGGATATACGATGTCGAGCGAAGAGGCTGTCAAACGATTAGACTAAAAATTATAATACAATAACATAAAAAATTATAGCTAAATAATGTTCGAGATTTTAGTTTATATTTTTGAATAAAATATCATATTAATATTCAATGAATGAAAATATAAAATATGTAGCCCTACATAAGTTCTTGTATATGCTCGTCAATCTATATGGCCAAGTCTAAAATGTATATAAAATTTTACTAGTCTATCAAATAATAGTTAATATATAATAGGAAACAAATGAACTCGCTGAGAACATTGACCAATATTTCATATTAATTCATATTATATTATATTTAAAATATATTTTCAAATTACAAGTGTTGTTTAAAACAATCAATTATAATGCTATTTCTGGGCGTCTGCATTGTTTAAGTTGGGCAAATATACCATTTATTGCAATAGAATTAAGACTAAAGCCCGGTAGTTAGGCAGCCCAAATGGCACAAGCTCACTAAACTTTTTTTTCTGATTAAAACATTTAGATAATTTTTATTTCGATATATCTGAAATTTTTATAAAAAGATGAATCTTTATGGTTATTCTTTTGTTAACAAGTTTGGTCGTTCGGCTTATTTTCTGCTTTGAAAAAGATATTTCTCACGCAGACAAGCTGCCATTTCGGCTGCCTAACTACCGGACTTTAGTCTCAATACTATTTCAATAAATGATAATCAGCGTGTGGAACGTCCCCTGGAAGCCATCGGTGTAATGTATTTTAAAAATATATTTAATAAAGTCATAGGCCAACCCTAAATGGCCTCAGTAGCCCAAAAGGGTTACTAAGGCTTATAAAATCAATCTAGTAGTTTAGCGCCTTTTGTCTATAGCTTTATATAAAACAATTATTCTGCTACCAGACGAATGTTTTGTTATTTAGGGGATATACCACGTATAATCACATTTATGTTATGCCTCCATTTTTAACAATGAATCTATAGGGATAAAAATTCTTATTGATTTCAAGTGAATTTCTTATTTTAATAAATTTTTAACCAACCAAAGTTATTCAATTCATCTTAATATGCTTTTTTGACTTTAATGGATGGTTAAATAATTACAAAAATTAAATTACCCTAAATTTATTTTTTTTAAAGCCCTTTAAGTTCAAGTATCGGAAAAATGAAAAATATTTTCCACCTATTTAAACTTTTTATATGCTTATATAAACAGAGAGCGAAAGCGAAAGAAAGAGAAGTCATTATTCAACTTTGTAATAAATTTATATTTACAATGTTAATTTTATTGGATAAAGTTTTTGACGTGATTCTAGATGAGAGACAATTAAGAAAATGGGGGGGGGGGAGGAAGAGACCCTTTTCCAATACACACCGGGAGTGATGGAGGGGGAATTTTTCATGTGTATATGCAAATTTAGAGGGATGACGTAAGGGATTTGCGCCCTTAGACCCCTTCTCCCCTTAAATAAAACCTCTTAATTCGCATCGCTTAATTAAACAGGATGCGTTAATATGCAATGGAATTTGCACAAAAAAAAAGAAACGCCCTCCCCCCTCTCTCTTTGTCATAATCAACCGTAGTTTGTCTCTTTTATCAAACTCTTCTCCCTCCTCTTCAATCGAATTTCAATGAAATTTGAGTGCCCATCGTTTGCTAATAAAAATCCCCCTTTCAAACAAAAGCCAACAAAAAAAAAAAAAACTTTTCATGAAGCATTTTCATAGTTATTCGTGAAAGAAATAGAGAGATAAGAGAAGAGAAAAAAATAAAGATAAAAATGAAAATAGAAATGTTGCATTTCCAACTTTATCTAATCTAATAAAATTTATTTTCTAAATTCTCTCTACAAAATAAGTTGATTGATTCTTTTACCGATTTCTCGGGGGGGGGGGGTAATCTGGTGTGACTGGTCCCACAACACACAATTTTTCCTAATTTCGGTAATTTAAGGGCGCATTCTGTACTTGTTTGCCAGAATATAAATACAAATCAAATTTTTATATATTAATTTTTAAAATTTTACATCCAAAATAATTTTTTTTTTTTAGAAAAAAAGTATTTTTTAAATCTCGGGGGGGGGGGGGGGTAATTACCCCTTTACCCCCCCCCTTGTAACCACCCTTGCTTGTTCGAAATTTTAGGGGTGTTGACAAATTTCAATATTCATATTCTTCAAGCTAAGGGGTGCAGGTTCGGGTCTTAGGCAGTCCGATGAATATTTTTTAAATTATTTGAATACCAAATGTAAGAATTATTATATTATGAAAGTATTATACTTTTCTTTAATTTTATAGACATTTTTCCATTTATCGTGCTTATAATTTAAATTATTCAATAGTGGATGGACCCTAGATTTTGATCATTTAAGATTTATTTTTAATTTGTCAATATATAGGTCTATGTATAGAAATATAGAAAACAAATTTGAAGAATTTTGATACATGATTAATATTTTCTCTTAACTGGGACTGCATCAGGCAAAGCTAATCAATTGAATTGAAGAGCATGCTTGTCCTCCCGAATAAAATTGATCATTTGATCTCTGCAAGTGGGCCCAATTGCCTTCCAAGGACTTAGGAGACAATCTCTTAAGAATTCACGCACTCTGCTTTAATCGCCGACAGAATTATTATTATTAGAAAAGAGGGTCCTTCTCAATCCAAACAAGGTCACAGACAAGAATTTGAACATCCTTTAGTCTTATTTTTGTTAGGTCCTTGTTTTATTGTTTTCGCAAGAAATCGAGTAGGAAAGGAATAAGCTGGCTTATCTTTTGGTTACTTGTGAGATGATAACTAGACTTATAAATAAAAAAATCTGGTGTGATTGGCCGCACAGCACACAACTTTCTCTTACCCTTGTGTTCTGTGCTTGTCACACCAGATTTTCCTTGTCGACATACATTTAGTTTCCGCCGATATATTAGAATTCAAGATATAAAATTTATAAACATAGAAAAATATATATATTTTGTTACCATAGCAACCATTTCTCCTATCTTTTATATGGAGTACAGTGAGGGACAATATTAAGTCCCACCCATGTGTTTTCCACTTGTGATTATTTCATTGTTTTTAAAAAAATATTATATATTTTTTAATGGAAACTTTCATGGTTTGAACCTAAACAATTTCCAATAAAGATTTTCATTTTCTTTTCTAAAAACAATGAAATAATCACAATTAGGGTGGGACTTAATAGTGTCCCTCACTGTACAAGAGTAAAGTGGTCTTCAGAAGATTCCAATGACAAAATGTGAATATACCTTTTAAAGAGCATCTAAAAAATAATTGATTTTTGAATTTTAATCAAAATCGTTGGAGCAAATTTTGAGAAAATCGAAAAAAACTGAAAAAGTACATCAGTAAAGTACTAGTACTGGCCGATTGTGTTCAAAAGCTTAGAGTCACATGCTAGGGGGTGCCTAACTTAAATATAAAATTTCAACTTCCTAGATCTTTTCGTTCTTGAGATATTTTGTTCACAGTAACACAGACAGATTATGTTGCAAAAACCACTTTTTTGGACTCAGGGTAGCTCAAAACGTGTATATCCATCAAAATCTCGTCGATTTTTGACATGAATCCAATACTTTCCCACTCTATATATAGGTAAGAGAAAGTAAAAAATCTTTACTGAAAAACTCTCTCCCCTTAAATTGATATTGATTATATTTTGAAGTTTTTATGCTTATATAGTCTATTTGTTTCTATAAGGGCGTGCGAATAGTACGGCTAAAGGAGAAAAGAGACTTTAACAGGCTGTCCACATCCGATGTTGTCAATTTAATGTGTAGAAGTAGGCGGAGGCGGTTTCATCCGGAGATGATTCAGTTGGGGGTTCGATTCCCTCCAAAGGCCTTAATAGCAATCCGTTTGCAACTGCGCCCTTGAGCCCTTCCTTGCCGTTCTCGCATTTGCTGATTACCATAGTCTCTCCCCTCTCTCTCTCTCTGCTCTTATCGTTCTTAGAGAGATTTACGTTCATCTTTATAACACTCAGAACTAGTTTTTTGGCGTTAACTTTGACAATTTCTTAAAACTTCAAATGTCACCTCCCCTTAGCGTTGTTTTTTTCGTCTCCCCAGTTAACATTGTGGTGGGAACTCATAAAAATTTACATTTTTTTTCATTGGCGAAACTTTTAAAAATGTCTTTTCTTATTAAGAAGGGTGGAAAAAATAAAGAATTTAAAATATTAAAGTAATAAGAAATTTTGATGATGATAGTTTTAATTTATAAGTTTAATAATAATGAAATTATGTGCAAATAAATCAACCCAATTGTAAAAAAAAAAAAAAATTATTAAAAAAAGTTTTTTTTTTTTTTTTTTTTTTTTTTAAACACTCACACTTTTTCTCTTTCACACTCACACTCACACACACATTCACACAGTCTTTTCGGCAACTCAGGCCATATAAGACTTTTTACGATATCCGTTATTGATAAATATACATATATGGGGTCCAGGCATTCTTATTTAAGCCATTTGGTATCCAATTGGCTTAAATAAAATCATCGGACTGCCTGGGGTCCGAACCCGCGACGTTTGGTATATGAGGTTAGCACGCTAACCTCTACGCCATGCCCCGAGGGCATTAAAAAAAGTTGAGTTAAAATTAAAAAGTTCAACATTATTTAAATAATTTTCATTTTTCAGGCTTATTCATTTGATTAAATATTAATAAATATTAATATTCATTCGACCTTTCGGCCATTTCGTACGAGTCAGAGGTTGACACCTGATCCCCGGAAGTAGTACAGGATCTCCAATCTCTTCGCAGAATAGGAAGTACATATGCTGAAGATCTCCGGGGTGCATATTTTATTTACTAACAAAGAAAAAAATATATTAAAATTTTCCTCTTTATTACTAACAATTAAAGTTTGGGATCCGAGATCCAATAACAAGCCTATTAATCTTATAAATATATTTTTGATATTTTGATGGTGAAGTAGTGGATCTTATCGTCTGGTACAAGTGAAAAGCACACGATACCCCGGATAGGCAGGAGATCCCGAGTTCGATTTCCGGAGGCTTTCGGGAGTTACGCCCATCTTCAAAATAAATCTCACTTAACATTGGTAGTTGAATTTAAAATCTAGAATCATAATTAAATAAACAATCTACAAATAGCAATTCGATTGGTAATTTGACCATTGACCAACATTTTTTTTTATTGTAGGAGAGATTTATAAATATTTTTTTTTATTTTTTATTTTAAACTAGCTTAACACTCAATTGATCAATGAATTAACAAAAAAAGAGATAACAAATTTGTTTTGAACAGAGATTTAAAAAAACACACTCATCTGCCCGATTGACAATGGATAAATAACTAAAAACATTTAATGAAAATAAATTCTTTTTTTATTATTAGGCAGGCTACTACTACAATTAAAAAACAAATATTTATCATTTTTTTCTACTATAAAAATACTAGGAGAATATATTTTACTTTCTCTTACCTATGTATATATGTAATATATATATATAGAGAGAAAGTATTGGATTCATGTCAAAAATTCGATGTCGAGATTTTGATGGATCTTCACGTTTTGAGGTCCCCTGAATCCAAAAAAGTGGTTTTCGTGACATGGTCTGTCTGTCTGTGTGTGTGTCTGTGAACAAGATATCTCAAGAACGAAAAGACCTAGGAGGTTGAAATTTTATATTTAAGTTAGGCACCCCCATGGGACGTGACACGAAGCTTTTGAACAAAATCGACCAAAGAGTACTAGTACTTTACTGATGCACTTTTTCAGTTTTTTTCGATTTTCTCAAAATTCGCTCCAACGATTTTTTTTTTTAATTCAAAAATGAATTATTTTTTAGATGCTCTTTAAAATGTATATTCTCATTTTGCCATTGAAATATTCTGAAGACCACTTTACTCTTGTTCTTCATAGGAAAGATAGGAATTTCTCCTATGGTTGCTATGGTAACAAAATATAAATATTTTCCCAAACTTATAAATTTTACATCTTGAATTCAAATGTACTCTACTGTCGGTAACTAAATATATCTCAACACAAAAAATCTGGTGTGACAAGCACAGTTCACAACTTTCGATTACCGAAGGTAAGAGAAAGTTGTGTGCTGTGCGACCATCACACCAGATTTTTTCAATAATTCTACTATATTATCAGCGCCTTTTAAACGCTCATTTTGCCTTAAGGGAATAAAAGTTTTTGGTAAAGATAGTAAAAATGATTAAGATTATAGTGTACTTTTTTATACCTGATATGTATAAAATACATTACTTTCAATATTTCAAATTAATTTTGAAACATACTTAAATCTCTTACTATCGAGCAGGAAAATATTTTTTCCTCTTTTTTCGTAATATCCTTCAATTTTATCTAAAATTTTTTTACCTAATGCTTAAATAAAAGATATATTAACAAGAATTGTAATCAAACTTCCATTTTAGGAGATAATTTATACGTGAGTTAGTTGAAGTTAAGTTTGAACGATAAGAGTGAAAAGGAAAGGAACCAAATGGATGGATGAAGGAGCAATCAATCAATCAGATCCTCCGGGGGGATTTCATTTATTCCCCATCGATGGATTGATTTAAGAAAATAGAGAGGGAAAAAAGTATCTTTAAATAGGATACCTAGTCTATATTTAACTGACTTTTATATATTTGAGTTTTTTTTTTTGTGATTTACCTTACTATAAAAACACTTCAAGCGTAGATAAATTATTTTTATCTATTTAAAATATTATAAAAAACTATATAAAAAATGTGTATTTAAATATCAGAGGAATAAGTCTCGCTTCTTACTAAATTATATTATCAATGATGTACGTGACTGTTGATTTATATTGTACAATAGGAATGGAGCAGAACTATCCAAAAAATTAAAGCCTCCTATTTTCAACAAATACCGAAACGTTTCTCGAAAAACTTAAATCTCCCATTGTGCCTTCCAAATTGTTTGCCATATATGACGACCCCGGAACACAATAAGACCTATGATCAGAGAATAGAGTTTTCCCGAAATGTTTCGGTAATTGTTGAAAATCGAAGGCTTTAATTTTTTGGCTGGATCTGCTCTCTTCCTATTGTAAGTATAAATCAACAGTCACGTACTTCATTGGAAATATAATTTAGTAAGAAGCGAGGCTTATTCCTCTGATGATTCCCTAAGAAAGAAACAGGATCCTGTTTCTTTCTTATTCTTTAAATAATATTAGCTAACAAAAAAATTAGAAGTTAGGAGAGAAAAAAAAATAGGTATACCATGGTATATTAATAAATTTTTTACTTAATTTTAATTTCATATTGATAAAAAACTCTAGCCGGGACTTTTTTTTTGGAGTTAGATAGTTGTAAGAAACATAAAAGTCGATTCTAAATTAACAAAATCTGTGCTTGTCACACCATATTTTTTGTGTCGACATGTATTTAGTTTCCGACAGTACAGTACATTCGATTTTCAAGATGTAAAATTTATAAGTATGTTATATTTTGTTACCATAGCAACCATTTCTCCTTCTTACTTATAAAGTACAAGAGTAAAGTGGTCTTCAAACAATTTTGAGAGCAAAATGAAAATATATATTTGAAAGAGCATCTAAAAAATAATTGATTTTTGAATTTTAATCAAAATTGTTATAGCGAATTTTGAGAAAATCGAAAAAAACTGAAAAAGTACGTCAGTAAAGTACTAGTACTCTTTGGGCGATTTTGTTTAAAAGCTTCGTGTTACGTCCCATGGGGGTACCTAACTTAAATATAAAATTTCAACATGCTAGCTTTTTTCATTCTTGAGATATTTTGTTCTCAGACACACACACACAGATACACAGACACACAGACAGACACGCGAAAACCACCTTTTTGGATTCAGGGGACCTCAAAACGTGTTTATCCATCAAAATCTCGACATCGAATTTTTGGCATAAATTCAATACTTTCTCTCTTTCTATTATATATTAACATATATATAAGTAAGAGAAAGTAAAAAAGACAAAAACATAAAATATTTTTTATTTGAGGGTGGAAAAATGAAAGTATTTTTTTTTTTTTTTTTTGATAATTATTTTTCATATTAATTTAAAAAGTGAAAAATAATTCTTCCAAGCATGTTACTGTAAAAGGGGTGAGTTTTAAGGGTGGAAATTAGAAACAAATTTTTTTTTAAATATTTTTCTTCTAAAAAAGAAAAGACTAAAAATTAATTACTAAAATAATCTTTCTGTGAGGGTGAGTTTTTTTGGGGGATGGAAATATGAAATTTATTTAAAAATAAAAATTCTAACTCCAAATTTGCCTTAAAAAGCAATAAGAGTAAATAAATAATGTTTGTTTGCTGATAAAAAGTATTTTATAAAAAGGAGAGCTTCTATTATACGAAGCTTTTCTCTCTCTTGATAAGAGAGACAGGTCTTTCAGTTGCTTTCGAATAAAGCCAAAAGGCAGTCGCTCTGTCGATTCTCGCTCTTTATTACTATTTCAAAGTGAGTTTAATTGTTCTTGTGTTTTTTAAGCCTTCTATTTTGGAGTGAATAGTCATCTATTAATACATCTCATTATATTTGCCAAGCAGAACATACTCAAGGTATATACTTACAACTAATTCATTTGCATAAACTTTTTCTATTCTTTTCTTTAAAAATATGTTAGGCCTATATCCATTTTTTTAAATAATGACATTGAAAAGGGTGAATCATGAGGGTTGAAAGGGGTAAATTCTTTTCAATTAAACATAGTAAAAAAAAAAATATTTTCTATTTTTTTTTTTTTTTAATATATTTTTTCTCCGGACATGAATTAAAATTTATCACTAATGGTGGACCATAGGAATTTATCGGGGATAATAAATGAACCCTTCTAAAATTATTTTTCTTTTCTTAAATTCAATTAGCCAATACAAGACTACAGACTAGTCTATATTTTAAAAAATATTCCCCTCTTTGGATATTTAACTCTTGATTATTCTTCTACTTGAAATATTACAACCCCTCTCCCAGGGGGAGGTAAATTAATTTTAATATATTAATATATATAAATTCAATTTTTTTATACAACTAAAATAAAAAATATTATACTGACAAATATAATATTTTATATATTTTTTAATAATTTACAATTTTTCTAACAAGAGCAGTGAAACGCTAGAAGGTGGGGGTAGAGATATAAAACTGAGTCTTCGAACAAGAAAATTTTTCGTCTTTATAAAAAAGGATAATTTTTAAAAATTTCTTCTTTATCAATTATATCCTTAACCAAGTAATTTAGTAATTAAAAACTCTCTCAAACTATATATTTATATTTCTTAAATTCTAAATTCTTTTTTTTATCTATCAACTGCTGTTTATATTTCCAACTAACAAGTTGTAAGCTTAATACAAAATTAATTTTAATATTCAATATATGCACATTGGAGAATATTTTCCTACTACTTATAATATATTATATAATAATAATAATAATAATAATTCAGATCTTATGGAAAACCGGTAAACCGGTTTTTTTTTCAACATCTGAATCTATTTTGTACGCACCGCCATTTTTTTAACACTCTCTTTTTTCCCATTCACACTCACACACACAATCCATACACACAGTCTTTTAGGCAACTTGGGCCACATAAGACTTTAAACGATAACCGATATTAATTAATAAATCTTTTGGGGGTTCAGGCTTTCTTATATAAGCCATTTGGTATCCAAAATAAAATCATCGGACTGTGTGGATCCGAACCCAAAAAAATTATTATTACTACTATTCCAATCCAGTGCCTGCTTGAGAATTTGTTTACATTCATAGAATACAAAAATAACAAATATTTCTCTATAAATTTCTAGGAGAGAAATCGTAACTTTAGGAATTAATAACTCAAATAATTGTAGGAATTTCGGGACCCGAGTATTTTTCCTGGACACTCCATAACGTCCTCTATAAGACTGAAAAATTTCGTCATTCCAATGTAAATAAAAACTGGTTAAACAGAGCGAGATAGTCGACGGACAGACAGACAGACAGTCCGCTATTATTATATATAGATTATTGGAGTATTGGAAAAAAAGGGGAAAAAAATATAAATAATTTATAATTTTTTTAAAATTTATTTAAGGTATTTTTCGGCACCTAAGGCCATTTAGACCTCATCTTTATTTATTTCAAATGATTGATAGCCAATTTAAAAGAAATAAATTTTTTCTCGCTTGGGACGGGAAGCGAACCCGAAACCCTCAAGCCACTAGAAGCTAATGTCTTCTTTCTGAGCCACGGAACAAGGGCTAATTTATAATTTGAATACAAGTTTTACTGAAAAAAAAAAATTAAAAAAAAAAAACCGAATTCGGTTTTTCGAAAAAATCTCGGTTTCTCGGTTTTTGAAAATTAGCCAAAAAACCGGTATACCGGTTTCGGTTTCCACCTGTGTCCAAACCCCTACTCTTAACCTCTTAACAGCTTTTCCCTAATATTAACATACTACTATTATAGGGTGGATGAAAAGCCTACTATAGAAAAAATCTGATTTTTTTTTATATTAATGAATAGAATTCTCTCCGTATACTCGAGTATAAAATTAAATTATCTCCAAAAGCTGCTTTTAATATATAGAAAAAAATCTCAAAAAGAGATAAGGAGAAAATTAGTTGAGAATCTGAATTAAGAAAACTCCACCCTATTTACCTTTTCATTGATGTTAAGTATTATTACGTGACTTTTTTTTTACCCTCTCTACCCTCATTTATTATACTTTTTTTCATCTTCTTCTTTAAAGATCTACTTTTTAATTATCCTGATATGAATTTTTCTTATTAATTCTTTCCCTTCTGTATTTTTGTATTAACCCCTTTACTCTTTTTTTTTGAATCTCCTCAGATTCAAATAATAACCTCAGGCTATTGCCTTGTGGTTTAATTATTTTTTTTTTCACTCCCACTCTTTCTATGTCTCTTCTATTTAAACTTTTAATCTAGTTTGCTTTTAATTATTACTAGCTCGCCTCTAGCTTCATTTCTTGAAAGAAAGAAAAAATATTTGTTCTCTTTTCAAGTCTAATAATTTTCAAAGCTATTCAGCTTCTATAATAAAATGAGACAGCTATGAATGATACTATACATGATACTCTTCTAAACATCTGATAAAAATAAACACGATTTATGGTCATTTAGTATGCTAATTAAAATCTCGAATATGCAGAATGCTGTTTCATTATGGCCAAATAAAAGAAAAAAAAATACTGTTTCATTTTGAAGTCTGCAACAGAGGCCAACTGTTATAAAACCCTTTTCGGCTACAGAGGCCATTTATGGGTTGTTTCTTTGTTCTGGAGCGTTCCACACGCTGATTGCTCCGGGGTCACCAATCCCGAGCTTTCGCCGCACCTGGCATCACTTAACCACGATTGTGGTGACTGTTGCTCTTCTCCCCTTGCTCAGGTCCCTCGGGAGAGGCCAACTTATTTTATATATATTTTTTTTTCGGGATCTCATTTTATGCATTTAGCAGAGAGAAAATAATTTGGGATGGTGGCATAATTAAAATACCAATGGTAAATACATTTAAAATGCGAAAATTTTATATATTATTTAATAATCTTTGTCTAGGTAAAATATAAGGATGAATACAATCTGAATAATTAGGCCTAAATAAAAAATAAATTAAGCTCATATATTCTTCTATTAAATTTTCAAATAAATTTGTAAAAATCATTTAATAAAGAAAAGATGAATGTTAATTTGTTTTTTTATTAATTTATTTTATTACTATTATTCGCTCGGATTAATCCAGACCCGCGCCCTTCCACGTAGCAACAAAGATGCTGGCGGGTAATTTTTCAATGATCGCTTTAGAGTCATACCAGGGGATGAGGTGGGGGTCCATTTTGTTTAATACGTCATCACCCCCTCCCCCCCCTCTAAATGAATAGACTCGATTTCAAGCTAAAAATTTGCCAGTATATATTAAGATTTGATTGGACACCTTGGCCTAGCTACTGCTCCAGGAGCCCTATTCCCTTAATAAGAAGAGGCTCCACGTCACCTGGCTCAGTTGGCCCAGCGGCCTTATAGAGTGCACTTTGGATCTGTGTTTTTTGTGTTAAAATTTTGAAGTGTATAATCAAACATGGCGTCCACCTGGCGGCACGACGCGGTTCCCTTAGCTTTCGTCCTTAGTTTTAAAGGTATTTTACATTCTATTTTGAAATAATTGATTAAATTTAAATAAAATAAGATAAATAAGCAAACAGAAATATATTTTATAATTAATATTTTACATATATGTAAAAATGCCGGCCGGTATTTTAAAACTCATTTGGTCAGCCAAGCTGACAATTTTATGTTTTCTACAAATAATATAAATAAATAAATAAAACTATTTTATTAACTAATTAATTGATTTACTTAAATGAATCCCTCTTTTTTTTAAACCATTCTTTATAGCAAATTCTCCTCTCTCTACTAAGGGACTATTCTCTTTCTCTCTCTTATTTCTCTCTTTCTGACTCTCTCTCTTCACAAAATTTATTCTCTCTCTTCCAAACTAATTTATATTATTTACTCGTTGTATTTACCAAAATAAATTTCTCAACTTGATAAATTAATCATTTCGCAATTACTGTCTTCTTTTCTATATTATATTTTTATATACAGTATCAATAGAATGATAAACCCGGACAAAACTTGTTCAGACAAGTAGAGCCTACCTATTCAATTCATAGGCAGCACCTTTCTATAGAATATATTATATACCAGCATATTTTAATTAAAAAAAAAATAGAAATATATTTTAAGAATAGTATCATTTTCACTGTAAACTTGCACGGAATTTTATTTTATACTAGTCGCAAGGTTTGCTGAAGGCTAGTTTGATACTTTATAATAGGAGTTCTTAAATTTTTGTTCGATCTTTGATATCTTTGAGTCTATAGCTAATAAGGATTTTATCTTCTCCCACATTTTGATAGCCCATTTTTTTTTTATTCATTCCAATATTTTACATAGTCTTGTTACAGGACCCTTTTCCAAAACAAAACATTGATTTATTTAACAAATGTGTGTTTAATTTGTTGGTGGACCAAACGTTCCATGGACCGGAATCGAACCCAGGATTTATAAAATGTTGTCAGCTCGTGGTTAAGGGCCTGGTGCAAAGAGTAGCACACTGATGTCCTGAAAGGCTGGAGGTCCTGGGTTCGATTTTTTAATTTTTTTGTTTATATTTGATAATTTTTATATACAATTTATTTGAATATAAAAAGATAATTAATCATTTTTTTCTGTTTGTTTCAGGTAATGACCTCATATTTTGTTACACTGTTTATCTTTCTTCCTCTTCACTCCTAATATGTAAGTACGCTTCTTAATTCATTTATTGATTTGAGGTTGAGTTAGCCTTGGCTGTAAGATAAGATGTGCTTGCTGTTCCTTAAGTAAGCCTACTCTCTCCCCTCTAATACTCTTTGATATATTCGCGGTCTATTGTCGCCCTCTTGGCCGATAATAATCCTGATAATTCACAAAACATATCTGCGTTATTAATATTTCAATTTATATGAGTTGCATCGTTATTTTAATTATCTCTGTGCCGAAATATCTCTTATATCTATTGTAATAAAATATCTCTATGAATATAAAATCAGGTCTTGGTTAGATGAGTGACGGTATTTTGTGGACTAAACCAGGTTCATCGTTGAACTTAGATTAAGTGATGATTTTTATTAAGTTAACCTCATTTCAATGGTTCTTAAGATTTGACAATAGAGAGCATTTTTTTGACTATGCAGATTAGAATTTTCGTAGGAACTTTCTTCTATATTTGTCCAAATATTTCAACCTGACCATGTTGACTGGAGAATATAGGCGGTCATTATTTATTTATTTATTTTATTTATTTTTTTTAAATAGCGACTAATCAATGAAATGATTAATTATATTATTTAAACAATAGATTTTTTTTTTAAATATAAATTTTGTATTTCCGTCCAACGTCATGTTCGGACATAATATCAATTGAGAGGGGATTATCATTATCATCATCATCATCATCATCATCTGTTGTGTGTTTTTGTAGCTAGAAACAAACAAAAGGATATAGAGTAGGGGGATGCGTTTGAGTTGTAATCTCGAGCACAGCAGAACATCATCATTAAGGGGTGGTATCGGGGGATTGGGGTTGGGGCCCTCCCAAGCACAAGTAATGGCTGCGAAAGTGAACACGTGACGTCGAGTGGTGGAGTGGGGAGGAGTCAGACTAGACGTTGGTAATGAATCAACACACACCGACTAGGGGGACTACCTTCTTTTTAGGAGGGGGGGGATGTGCAAAAAAAAAAACTTTCCATTTAACGGACAACAATCCTATAATATCGGTTTAATGGTTTTGACAGACTTTGTTCTAAACTCAGGTGAAATAATAGATTTTAGATGTACTAAATTAATTTAAAATTTTCTCTATCAAATTCTTTTGTTTACTAAATTCTGAGTTTTAATTTTTTTTTTTTTTTTTTTTTTTTTTTAAACATTCACACTTTGCTCATTCACACAGTCTTTTCGGCAACTTAGGCCATATAAGACTTGACGATAACCGTTATTTCATGAAAATATCCTTGCTTGGTATCCAAATGGCTTAAATAAAATCATCGGACTGCCTGGGGTCCGAACCCGCGACGTTTGGTATACGAGGTTAGCAGGCTAACATTTTTAAATTTTAATGCCCAATCTTTCTATTAAACTCATAATTTTGAAAAAATATTCATTAGTTTTTTTATTTTTTTTTTTTTTTGTAGCCGATTCAAACTCCAAACGTTATATGTTTCACCCTGTATATATACAGCACATATATAGGGAGAAAATGTATTGAATTCAAAATGTAATGTCGAAATTTTGATGAAAATAAACAATTTGAGTCCAGAAGAGTAAGTTCGCAAAGTTGTCTGTCTGTTAACAGAATAAAGTATGAAGGAAATGAGCTATGAGGTAGAAATTTTATATTTAAGTTAGATAATCCCACTGAGCCGCGAAAATAAACTCTAAAATAAAATCGGCCAAAGAGTACTAATACGTCACCCATGTATTTTTTCAGTTTCTTTGCGATTTTCTCAAAATTCGCTCTAACTATTTTGATTAAAATTCATAAATCAATTATTTTTTTAGATGCTCTTTACAATGTATACTATCATTTACTCCCTCGAAATAGTTTTAAGTCCATATTAGTCTGTACTTGAAACAAAATATTTTCGAAAGTTGTGTCCTATGTGACCAGCCATTCCAGATTTTTATAATTATAAATAAATTTATTCATGATCATCTTTAGAAAAAAAAAATTCTTAGAAATCTTTTTATTTCTAAATACATTGATTATCAAAAAATTTCGTGTGAAAAAAATTTAGTTTCTTTAAAAAAAAATTTTTGAGTTCAGGACCCCCTCCCGAAAAACATTTCTATATACGCCCCTGGTGGTAGCCAATGTAATTTAAATACATTTCACTAACGAATTGGACCTTGGAACGTAAAGCGAACGTATCTTTAATCCTCTGCAAGGAACATGGCAAATATTTATCTATTTACCCGGAAAATTTTTATATTGTACTAATAATAATAATAATAAATCGCCAGTGAAAATAATTGTCAAAAATTTAAAAAATATAAATATATTTTAAATGGCCAGCATTCATTTTTCAATAAAAAAAAATAAATATCGATATTTATATATCGAAATAAAGGCTTTGATAGTTAAATATACGCATATACCTATAGATATACACAGAGAGAGTTTAATTAAAATCACTGCAGGATATTAAAAGCATTTAATTGCCAGAGAAAGGAGAACTGAGTGGGGGGAAATACAATCAAATTGTCAGTAACAATTGTTTGTACACCACCGAAAGGAGGAGAGATAATTTTTTTCGTGTTAACGTCACATAAACACAAATAAACAAATGAATGAATTCAATCTCCATTTAAATACTTGGCTTAAAAAAAAAAAAAATAGGGGGAGAAAAATTAAAATGTCAAGTGGGATATATTTTAGATAGTTAAATTAATAAGTGGTTTTCACGACACCATGTGTAATTAATTAAAAAAAAAAAATTAATTGATTTGGATTTGATCAATATCGCCATTTTTTTTTATTAAAAAAAAAAATCTACGCGCATTTATCTTGTGAGAAATAAATTCCTACCGAAAACTCCGTTTTTCTAATGGTAAAATTTTGTTATTATATAAAATATAAAATAATAATCTCTTTACAAACTCTTTTAAATGAACCAACAGTCAAAATTTATTAAAATAATTCTCGTCGATGATTTGCGGATAGGAAACAGTTTACAAGTGTTAAGCTGAACGCACACCAATCGAGCAAAAACGTTTTCCGACAAAACGTTTTGTCTAAGAGCAAAACGTTTCGCACACCGATCGAAAAAAACGCTCAATGGCAAAACATTTTGTTCAATGATGTCGAATCACGCTCAATTGTGTTTTGCCTCCTTGGTGTACGTTGACCCATAGAAAGGCAATGAAAAAATAGTTTTACTCAAAAACGTTTTGTCCGAAAACGAGTTTGCTCAAATGGTGTGCGTTCAGCCTTAGTAAAAGAATTTGATTTTCGGTTTAACTGTGGTTTATTTGTAAAAATTATTAATTTATTCATTATTAATTTATTAGTTTATTTGTTTTACAAATAAACCACAGTTAAACCGAAAATCAAATTCTTTTACTAAGGATAACAACTGCGAAATCTTAAACTCCAAAGTTGACAAGTTTACTTACCATCCTTATATAATTATAAATAATTCATGCAGTTAATTTTTATTTATGTACTGATGATAAAAGTCCGAAACACCGGCGATAATAATTTTCAATAAATTTGGTCAAAAATATTTCAGGTGTTTTATTTTAAATATTATAATAAGAATAGGCTATTTTCAACCCGGGGTGAGGTGTAAGATTCTCTCAAACCTCTATAATTATTTTTAGTCCGTTTTCGAAATTTCATAATTTCAATTTTGTTTTTCTTTCTTCTATAAATATGAAAAGGAGCATGCTCACAAAAGGGTTAGAATAGAACTTAAACACTTTTAGAGTGGGGGAAATTCCGGAAACAATTCGACTCTTGCCTCGTTTAGAATTATTTCTTAAGCATTACTGATGTGCAAGTTGTGGCTCTCGATATCTAGTGATTTATTTTTATTTGCATTTATTTATGTGCATTAATTTTATTAAATGCACTAAAACATTACCAACTGAGCGATACCTCTGCTACCATAGACAGACCATGTCGCGAAAACCACTTTTTTGGATTCAGGGGACCTCAAAACGTGTATATCCATCAAAATCTCGACATCGAATTTTTGACATGAAACCAAAACTTTCTCTTACTATATATTAACATATATAGAGTTAAGAGAAAGTAAAAATGAATAGTTAAATTAAAATTCCAAATTCAATAAAGTTAAGTTTTCAATTTTAAATTTTCTTTTTTTTTTTTTTAATTTACATTTGTTGCAAATTCCATTTGTTCCAAACACAAACCCGACAATTAAAACTTCCCTCGGACATGTTCTATTTTATTTGTCAGATCTCTCTCACTCTCTATCTCGTTCTAATCCACTTCAACTTGTTGGTCCAGTTCAGTTTGAAAACCACATTTTTTTTTTCTCTTTCCTCCCTCCTTTTTACTCTCTAGTTTTTTTTTTTTTTTTTTTTTTTTTTTTTAAATAGACTAAAACTTTTGCACTGATAAAATTTAAAGTTGAAACCATCCGAGGAAAAAGGGCACAAGTTCAAACGCTGTGTGAGTTTTTGAAAATAAATAGAGGGAAAGAGAGAATATCAATGATTAGAGGCAATATTGAAACTCAAGACAGATAAAGCGTAGAATTTAGAGGTGAGGGGAATCCCAGTAGCTATTCAATCTCCTGTTATATTGACTTCCTTATGTTTAATTAAGATAATAGAAGCTGAAGCAG